>JANIJG010004549.1:0-23086 GCA_024611175.1 Megaceryle torquata | reverse complement strand
CAGTGTGTCCCCCACAGGACCGCCCCCATCCCCTGGGATCCTCGTGCCCTCCCACCCAGGACTGTCCCCACCCCTGGGATCTGGGGGGCCCCTGACATTTTCTCAGGGTCCTCCCACCATCACGCAGTGTCCCCCACCCTCTTGACACTCTCTCCCATCACCTATTGCTGCCGGTGTCCCCCGGGATGTCACCCACCCCCCAGTGTCCCCCGTTTTCTCAGGGTCTCCTTCACTCCCATAACCCAGTGCTCCCAGTGCCACGCCCGCCCCCACCCCGGAGATTCCCACATCCCCCGACCCTCCTCCGTCCTCAGGGATCCCCCGTGGATCCTCCCACTCCTCCCCAGTATCCCCAGTTCTCTTGGGGTCCATGGGATTGACAGGGAACCCCCCCAGTGCCCGCCCCCTCCATCACTCCCGGTGTCCTGCGGGATCTCCCCCATCCCCGGTGCTTCCCGGTGCCGCTTGGGATCCCCTTCCTCCGGTACCTCCAGCAACCCCGGGTGTGTGGTGATCCCCCCACCCCGCCCCACAAGCCCCTCCACGCACCGCCTCCCAGACGGAGGCGGCCGGGCCCAGCCGGGGGCCGTGGTACTGCGCGATGCGAAGAACGCGCCCGCAGAGCCGGTACCGGCGCTGCACCGGGAACGCGTCGGCGAAGAGCGCGGGGTCGCGGGGGAAAACGGACCGCAGAGCCCCGGCCCCGCGCTCTTCCTCTTCCTCCCCCTCTTCCTCCCCCTCCTCCACCCCGGTCCCGGTCCCGGTCCCGTCCCCCTCCTCCGCCACCTCCCTCCGGCTCCCGGCCCCCACGTGGCAGGTGGGCGCAGCCATCTTTGACCGAGGGGCGGGGCCGAAGCGCGCATCCGCTCGCGATTGGTCAGAGCGGATTGCACCCCGCCCCCGAACGGGGCGTGGCTCGGAGCGCTCTGCCCGCGAAAAGCTGCTCGGTCCTGCCCCGGGGTCAGTGGGGTGGTCTCGGTGGCCCTGCCCGGTCTCGGTGGCCTATGACACTTCCCAGTGTCCCCTGCCCCCCCCCCGGCTTCTTGTTTTCAGGATTGGGCCCTTTGCCCCAATTCTCCAGAGTCTGGTAAGGCTGAGAGGTTGGAAATGGCTCCTTTGGGGCCATTCCAGCCCAAACTGGCAGGCACTGGGGGGGGTGGGGCAGGGCTGGGGGTGTGAACTCACAGGTTTTTTTCAAAGTGGGACCCTTGGTGCAAACCATCCCTTTTTGGACTTTTGTTCCAGAGGATGGAGGAGGTGACTGTCTGGGTGGCTGTTTGTCTGGATGTACAGCTGTCCGTGTGTCAGGCTGGATGACCAACCACTGCTCTTTCCCTGCCCCAGAGACCCCAGACCTGCCCAGCACCCTGTGGTAGGGTTAAGGAGGAGGGACAGACACATGGATGGCGTGCAGATGGATGGACAAAAGGCCAGATGCATGGACATGTGGACATGGACACGCAGACAGCAGTGGATCCCACTGGACACGCTGACGGGATGAGTACACGTCCAGCTGGAGACTTGGACCAGTGTATGTCCATCTAGTCCGAAGGATGGGCACTCACGTTCCCCCCCCCGACATAAATGCCTCAGAAATAGATGTTCTGCCCCCAGGGTCCCCCTCCAAACCCCTGCAATTTCACACCCCTACCCTGCCTCCCTCCCTCCCGGCCAGGATCGGGCCCTTCACACTCCCACCCCTACCCCCCCATCCCGAGACTGGAAGTGCTAAAAGGGGGAAATGGCTCCTTTGGGGGCATTCTAACCCAAATTGGTGCCATCTGTGATGCCACATGGTTCCTGCCACCCAGCAGTTCCCCAGCCTGTCCCCTGTGCTCGAGCATCTCGCCGTGGTCACGTCCCCCCTGCTGGGCACAGCATCCCGGGGATGGCAGCAGAGCAGGGGCTGGCAGAGCCTCAGCCTCTTGGCTGCCAGCTGACCAGCTCTGGCAGGCAGGGTGCAAACAGCGTTTAATAAAAGCCCAAAGAAACAGAACCCAGCAAAGCGAAAAGAACAACTTTGGTAGAATCTTTATTTTTAGCTCTCTCCAGCACACACACAAAAAAACCCAAAGAGTGTAAAACCCAAACCCCCCTATGCAAGGAGTTGGAAACCAAGTGGCACCATGGCTTTGATCCCCTCCGGAGGAAGCTCTGACGCTATCAGTTTAGAAGCATTAGATTTGCATATTCATGTCCCTTAATTTGCTCTTCGGGGGCTGAAATCTAATAACTAATGAAGGAAACCTTCCTGTGCGCGCGGAGGGAACCCTGATTGTGTCACAGACGCGTTGAGAAAAATAATCAGACATAAATAAGTGTCCGTACCAATAGAAAGGCTGCTCATAATTAAAAACTTAGCAAAGTCAAAAGTCCCTTCTCTGTAGATCCAGGGCATGGTCCAATGGGCCTGTGGCTGCAGGCTGGGCTGGAGGTGGCCATGGGTGACACCAAGTCCCCAGTGATAGGATGTGCCCTAATGCTGGGGGGATGCTGGTGGGACTGGAGACCTGCTGGGCTGTAGAGAGGCACAGAGCTGTGCAATGGGAATGTGCTGGTTTTAGGGAGCTGGGGGTGACACAGCGAGTGCCTGGGGACCCGCTGGCACCAGCACGAGCTGAGGGGCTATTGACGGGGGTTGGACGACCAGCTGACTTTAACAGCCACGCTGCCAAATGATGGATCCCTTCTGCTCACCCTTAATTAAATTTATTTTAGCAACACAATAGCTCAGTTTTATGCCTGCCATTTATCAAGAATTAAAGTTATTGGCATCATAGTTGGCAGGGTATTGATTAGGAGATGGTGATAAGGCTTGTGGGAGGCAGCAGTCGCACGGCATCCCGCAGGAAGCCTGATACTCACTCCCAGAAATGGAAGTGCCTGTATCTGACAGAACGAGCGGGACGTGCAGGGACCCCGTGGGACCACTGGATTTCATGCGAATGCCCCATGGTTGGGAAAGCTGAGCCATGGCGGGGGGGGCCTGGCTCAGAGACTGCCCATGGGGCATCGCCGCAGGAACATTGTCCTCTTGCTGCCGCCGCTGCCGAGCAGAGCTCACAGCTGTCTCAGGAACACGGGGAGATGCTGGGCTCGGACCACACATTGCCATTGACTCCTTGTCTGAGCGCTCCCTCCATCTGATCTGTCAGGGGCTGCAATTACACATATTGTTGTCAGAAGCAAATAAAGATTAAGCTGTCAAAAAGATCG
Organism: Megaceryle torquata; assembly: GCA_024611175.1. NCBI lineage: Eukaryota > Metazoa > Chordata > Aves > Coraciiformes > Cerylidae > Megaceryle > Megaceryle torquata. The sequence continues at coordinate 19,870 of JANIJG010004549.1, read as the reverse complement.
AGAGGCCGGGTTTAAGGCAGCTGCTTGAGGTCAGAGCTGAGCGGTGATGGGAGCTGCCGGAGCACCAGGAGCCGGCACCTTGCTAATGGAGAGGGTGAGCTCCTGGGGGAAAAACGGTTCCTGGTTTGGCGAGAGCTGGAGGGTAAAAGCAACCCAGTCAGCCCTGCGCTGTGGCAGCAGCGGGGCTGGAAAGCAGCAAAGCCAAGCATGGGTGCCCAGCGAGTCCTGTGGCTGGGGCACAGGGACATGCTCCGCAGCAGCCCCCCAGGAGGGAATTATGGCAGCACCCCCACTATTGGTCCATGCCAAGCGGGATTCAGCGCTGCCTGGAAGCGAAGACACTTGGTCTTTTTCTTCCATCAATTTTCAGCACTTCTTCCACCCATCCGTGCAACAGCAGCTGGGAGCCTCTGCTCGGAGCCTCCTGCAAATATTCCCTGTGCTGAGCACCCAACTCACCCACCACCCTTCTGTGTTTGCCATCCCGGGGAGATACTGCCTGGCTCTTAACTTGGAAAATGCTTCCCAGCATTTCAGTGCTCCAGTATAACGGGTACATACTGTGCTATTCCATGCAAATTCCACTCGGGATGTGCAGTGGTTAATCAGACCCCTCCATACGGCTGGAAACTCCTGTGGGATGGCGAGCACGGGGCTGTTGGGTTTGCAGGGCGAGGGCAGAGCGGCAGCACCGCGGCAGCGCTGGGAGCGGAGCTGGGCGGCAGTTGGCTGTGTAACGCTCGTTTCATGCTCCACAAGCAGTTGCCCTATTTAAATTGCAAATATTAGTTATGCTCCCAGACTTATTCATCCCAGCATGAGCTGAGGTAAAATGCAGAACGGGATTGCAAGAAGACAAGTCACATTTGATTGAAATGGAAAAAAAGATGATCATGTCTCTGTTAATAAAATTGCTTTAGATTGATTAGTTTTCTTTTTGAGGGGTTTATCAGGGAAACAACTTTAATTCCTTAATTGACAGAGACAGGGGAGCCGGGATTTCCATTCTGCCTTCCGAGGCACAGCGCTGCCATCGGGTGCAGCCTGGGTTTCGGGGTCTGCCCTTACAGGGGCCCCTCCGTGACCTAATTAGACCCAAGTCAAGTAGTTTTGGCCAGTACAGCTCCCTGCACTCCATGCTTCCCTCAGAAAGTGCTGCTTGCAGCAAGTGCAAGTATACTAATACACCTGGAGAAACTGTAGCCATTTTTTTGTAATAAAACTTTACAGTGCAATTTTAGTTTATTCACCCCATCTCGCCTCCTAAGCCTCCTCTGTCCTTTGTCACAAGGACTCTCAGCTTGGCCAGATGTGTTGCCTTTGCCCTCCACACACAAACCTACCTTCACCCCTGCTTTCATTTTTGTCCAATAAAAGAAAGGTCAAAACCAATATAATAATGCTACTGGTGCTGCTGGGTAAAATCACTGGTTCACCACCAGTAATTAGGGGGCTGGTGCTGAGCACACTGAGATAATTCTCTTCTCATTTAGCTGTGCATCTCTAAGTGTGAGGTTTTTAAGGCTCTTTCATACTGCAGTGCCCAACCGTGCAGTGACCCAGTTCACACGCCTTGCTGGTGTTGCCAAACCTGCCCTGTGCACCCAGTTTGGCAGTGGGGCTGTGAGCTGCGGGGGTGGGCACCTCAGCCCCAGGCAGCTGCAAGCAGGGACATCCCAATGAGGTGACCCAGAGTAACAGGGATGCCTGAAAGTTGGGTCAGTTCCTCTGCACCAGGCAGTGCTTCCAGAGCCACGCTGGGGAGAGGCAGCAATGGGGTCTGAGAGCATCGGGGGAAAGGGGAGCTCTGAGCAGGGCCCAGGGCTTACCTTGCTCTGATAACTCAGCTGATATAGCTTCTTCTGTTGCTGGTCTGTGTGAGAGGTGTAGCTCTCCCAGTCCCTCCAGTGCACCCTGCAGCCACTCACCCAACCCCTTCCCCCCCACAGCCCCTCCTACAGGATGGGCAGGAGAAACAGAGGGAAGAAAAAAAAGTGAGACCCCAGGAGCTGAGATAAGGGTGGTTTAATCAAACAAGACAAAGAGAGAAGAAAATACCAGTACTAGCAATAGTAGATAAACAAAGCAAGTAATAGAAGACAGGAAGGCTCTACCTGTTTCCGAGACACTGCTTTCCCTGCTCCGGCTGCACTGAATCAAGTTGAAAACAGGCACAACCCCCCCACTTGGGGGTCCCTCCCCATACCCAGGGGTGGGACACAGCGTGCTATCGAGTCTCCCATTGGCTGGCTCAGGTGTTTATCCCACTGCAGCCCCTCCCAGCTGCTTGGGCCAGCAGCTGCTGGTGATAATCATCCTGAACTGAACCCAGGACACCGACATCCAGGCTGTTCTGAGAGTGTGTCTGTGTCTGTTTCACATACTGAAAACATGCCAGCGTGGTGACGTCCTCCCTCAGCTGTCCTCGTGGTCCTCGTGCCTTTTCCCTTGCCCACTGGAGGCCCTGGGAACATGAGCAGCAGCAGCAGCTGCCGGCTGCTGAGGAGTTAAGGGTCTATTTTTTCACTGCCACTCTTCCTTCTCCAGGGAAGACAAATGATTCATTATATTCCCCATCATTTTCTCTGATGCCTGGCTGCCTCCCATCGAGATGTTGGGGCTGCACCACAGCAAGTCGTTAACGTGATCTCCACGAAGAGCTGTGGAGAGCAGGATTTCCTATTTGTATGTGGTGATTCATGCCAGGGGCAAACCGGTGTGATCAATTCTAGTTGTCTTTCAGCTCTTTACAAAACTACCTCCATATAGAGGCATGTCACAAAAGTATAAACAACAACATCCAGCTTTTACTAGGCAAAGGAGAGAAAACTCCATGGCTGGGAAAGGTTTTGCAAACCAGCAGCACAGAGGAGATGCCTGCAGGCACTGCTGGGGATGGTGCACAGCATCAATAAACCCTACCTGCGCCGAGGGTTTACTGTGGGGACAGTCGGCTTCCAGCCTCCCGCAAGGTGAATATGGAGCTCATCTTCTCCTGGGCAATATCTGCCTCTCGGATCCATGGATTATAACATTCAATTTAGCAGCCGTCAGTCAGCTCCGGGCAGGGCAAAGCTGCAAGGAGCAGAACACAGCCTTGCCCTGCGGAGTATCTGTACCCTCCACAGAGGGGACAGGCGGAAAAAAACTGCCAGAAAAAACACACAGTCTGAGAGCTGGCTGTGGAGCTTTCCCTAAAAATTCTCCGTTTCCACTTACGAGAGTGACTCACCACCGAGCCGTGCGTACAACCGCATGCGGTTCGGGTAATACGGGTGTATTTGTCACGAAGTGAGGCTGGGCTGTACCAGCAAAGCACCCCAGCTTTGGATGTCCAAATTCAGAGGGGTTTTTGATGGCAAAAATGAGCTAGATCCTGGAGCCTGAGTCGGACAAGCTCCTCCAGAGCCAGGGGAAGATCTGGGAGTCCCTGGCACTGAAGGGTTTGTCAAGGAACTTGCTGAGACCAAGCGAGCTGTGCCAGCAAGCCCCAGGGAGGAGCTGGGACACTGGAGCCGGGGCTCTACCAGCACAGAACTCCCTGGTTCATTGTGACAGGCAGGAGCCAGTCCTGCTCACAGACATTTAATGTAACGTGGGAATTAGTAATTTGTGGTAGCATCTGAAATCGCTTTCGAATACGTAAAACATAAATACAGCAAAAGCGGAGAAATGAGCCATAACTCTCCCTAATGGAAGCCCCGGCCTCCCCGCTCTTTATGGTACACGAGAAAAATGGCCCCACTATTTTCGATCATTAATTCTGTATTGGCCCGAACTGTGGTGCTGCTGGTTTCCAAAGCACTTTTTGTAAAATAATGAGGCTATTTATTAGCAGCAACGAGGCTGCACGGAAAGAAGAGTTGAGATAGTTTCTATAGTAACTCCCTGAAAAAACATTTGACACTCGCCCTGGCTGAAGCTGTTCCGCCACCCCAACTGCCAGGCTGAGTGAGCAGCCCCCAGCCCCACACTCATTTTTCTCCATCCATTACAGGACCCATTTTAAGCCATTACAAGCACCATACAGGTGGCTGTGGGAGCCGAACCATCACAGGGGCAGCATCTCCATTTGGAGGTTTATTTGGCAACGCCTCCCTGAGAAACGCCGGCTTGGTGGGCTGCTCGGCAAGGGACACGTGTCAGCCCCGCGCATCAGCTGTCACAGCCCCCGTGGAGAGGTGCAACAGCTCATCTCCCCATGCACCATCTTTCCATCTCCTTCCTCACCTGTAGGTCCTGTTTTCACTGGGCATGTATTCTCAACTCCTTCCTCAGAGGCAAAGAATCACAGAACCATTTAGGTTGAAAAAGACCCTTAAGATCACTTAAGAGGAGCAGGAGAGACCTGGCCGGCCAAGCGCAGGCTGGCTCCTGAGCGTCCTGAGGCTCACCAGGAGCACTGGCCAATGGCCACCCTGCTTCAGAGAAAACCGATTTGGGACTCACACTGGTCTCTGCATCGCAGCAGAATTTCCAGAAATGATTGGATTTGGCTGTTCAGTTACTTCCACAAATAAGAGAAAACTCGATTACTCACATTCGCCAGTCAGATACCGTGGGAACTAAGAACAAATTCCATTTTTCTTATGCGCAGTTCTACAAACGGTTTGTATTGAGTTAGAAGACAATAAAAATCCCTGGCACTGCAACATTCATATGTTCAGGCAACCGAAGGAACCAAGCAGCCCTTTCGAGGTGCTGCAATGCAACACATTTTCCTCCCAACAGCAGCAGAGCGGGGAGCAGGGATTGCTGTGCTACACGGCAGAGCTTCCCACCGTTGGTGGTGGGACCTCGGGCAGTGGCCATCCCCCAGCGATGCTCAGTTGTGCTGGGCTGGCAGCGGGATGCCGGGGGATGCAGGATGGATACAGCCGGCCCCAGGCAGGGCTCAGGAGTGCGCTCAGCAGGGACCAGCTCTGCTGCACGTGTTTTGTGGGTGCAAGAGTGAGGTGGGTGTTGTTGAAAAGGGAGTCTGAAGACCTACATCTATCACCATCCAGCTCCATTTGGGTAGCAAATCAATTCCAGAAAATCACGGACACCCGAAGATTAAGAAACAGCTCAGTGTAGTGAGGAAACAGTTATCCACTGGGCCCTACACAACAGCTGGACAAACAGGGCTTGGGGAAGGAGGATAAATCAGTCCCGACTCGTCAGTGTTTGCAGAGGGAGCAGAGCATCCTCCAGCCTGTGCACCGGCTCGACGGCTTCTCCCGTCCCCCATGAAACTGTTATTAAAGCTGGCAAGCCATCAGGAGAAATAAAGATTTATCGTGGCGTAATTTCCCAGGAGGGACGGAGATTAATGCCGAGGAGAGGGGAACCAGCAGTCGCTTTCTGTCGGGGGAGCAGAGGAGCTTTTCACCCCCTGGGGCCCTGTGCTCCTGCCAGGAGCCGGCAGCGGTCCAGCCAAGGGTCATGGCCTCAGGGCTCCATCCTGACCCTGCTGGGAGCTGACCCACCCTGGGGGGAGCATCCCACTTGGGAAGCTCAGCACTTTCCTCTGCTAACCCAGCAGCAGCACAACATGCCAGGGCACGGTCACAGGCTGCAAGGGAACATGCCATGGAGAGAACATTTTGGAACCAAAAGAGGTTTGGGGTGCTTTTTTGATAGTCATCGCCCAGGAAAGGTTCTCTGTTGTTACTGGGAGAGCTGCACCGCACAGCAGTGCAGTGCTGGGCATCGCTGGGGGATGCTGGCAGCAGGAGGGCAGCTGCTCTCATGGGGAAGGCAGGAGGGGCATCCCCTGGATGCAGAGCTGAAAGGTAGCTCCACTGGTCAGTTTTGTTTTCCTTAGAAACAAAGTCATAACTGCCCGAGCACCAGCCTGCTGCAAAGCAAATCACTGCTGGTTTTGATGGTTATTCATCAAAATCACGAGAGCTGTTCCACTTGGGATCACTTCCCTGTGCTCAGGCTTGCCCACCGCTGCCCCTCCTCACTGCCTTCCCCTCTCCCAGGGGAAGACAAAGACTCTCCTTCTACCTCCTCATCCCTGCCCTTTTTCTGGGCTTTGATAGGAAAAGCAAAGCAATGCCAGAAACTGCGGAGGCGTTTCTGCAGCCCTGGGACCCTCCTGGGGATTATCCAAAGATAATCCATGGACTGAGGAAACTGCCACTACTCGTAGGCTGAGACCAAAGGGCTCTCACAAAAGCTCCCTATTTTTGTTATTGCTCTTCATGGATGCGCTTCGTGGGAGGAGGGAACACTTGTAATGCATATTTCAATTTTGGCTGCAAAACTTTCATCATTATCATTTCAATTAAAATTGCTCTTTGAAGCAGTTTGTCTTCAGGCTCAGCCACACGAATCTTTGCTTTCATGAATGTGGAAAACTTGAAAAATAAAAACGTCCCTATTTTATCCAGCCCTGGTCTCTCCCTCTCAGCACTCAGTGAGGTGTCAGCCACAGGGCTCACGTCGGAGGGTGCGAGGACCGCTGCCTTTGCCCAGCACGGCCATGCCGCGGTGCGAGGCCTGGTTCGAGCGACGTGCAGCGAGCTGGCCGGCTGCGTCGGCTGGGTGCTGGCTGCTCCCTGACAAGGCCGGCAGCCGTGCCAGTGGTTCACGCGGGAAAAAGCCAGCGGTGGTTTGGCAGGAGTGAGAAAAGGCACAGTAGAATTTTGGCTAGGGCTGAGTGTGGTTGTAGGACAAGGTCAGATGCAAAGCATGGTGTCCATGGTCCGCGTGCATCCCTGGCTTGCTCCAGTGTAGGGAAGCACTCTGGAAGCAAGGGCAGCACGTGCCCTGTCACAATGCTGAGGGAGGCGCACAAAGACCTGGTACCTCTCACACCATGGAGATCTGAAATGGAGCAAGAGCTCCATCAGTGCTCTCCTGGCTTGGCCTTCTGGGCAGCCCTCAGCCCGCGATGGGTCGGCGGTGAATCTGTGGGACCTGGTTGGGGTGCAGCAGGAAGACAGGGTCCTTTCTATGAACGCTCACCAGGTCCTCTACCTCTGCTGGGGATCCTGGGCTGGGCCATGAATATACATGAGGTGGAGATTATTCAACACTTCCATAAAACAAACTGATGTTCAACACTAATTTATGGATATACCAAATTATCTAACACAAATGTAAATAGGATTTCAAAAGAGATATCAGGAGAGGCACCTACAATTGAATCAATCTTCTTAGCAAAGAAGCAGCAGAAGAAACGTGGAAAAGGAGCCCAATAATTTATGCATCTGTGTGTCCTGATCTGTCCTCAGGAGCATGGATACCAGTGCCTGCTGCCCGTCCTTCATCACTGCTCACAATGTCATCTTTTTAATGAAAATTAAGTGCTTTGGTTGTACTAAATAGAAGCTGTGCGGACATGTCTAATTGCAGCACTGGGAGATGGCAACCTCATTTGAAAAGAAGCAAGTCCCGGGAGGACTCAGCGCGGACTCTTCAAAAACAACAGACGCCGTGGACTTAGGACTAAAAATATTTTTCCTCCATCTGTGCGAGTCGTTTCATTTCCTCTTCATTTTCTCTAATTTTCTTTGTCTTCGGCTTTAACTGATTTGATGCATCTTAATTACGTGCACATCTGCCCGCTCCTGAAGCGTCCCGTCTGACCCGTGCTGGTGCCAGGGCCAGCGTGGGGAGGGAGGGACGGAGGGATGGGGAGCGGTGCTTACTCTGTGTGGCCGGATGCCCCTCTCCAGGGACCTGAGGACATCCCATCCCTCCTGATGCCCAGCAGTGAGCCCTGGCTGCTGCCCAGCCATCCTCAGGCGAAGGCTTTCCACACAGAGAGGCTCCCGTGCTGTAGTCGTGGGCTGGGATGCCCAAGCGCTTTTCCCACGTGTACAGGCACTTCCGCAGGAGCTCATGGCGTGGTCAGGATCGCACCCCTTGTGGCTGGTCCTCGGGTCCCGGGGATAGGACCAGGGCTGGCTTTTTCAGGTTAGCCATCTTTTAAGGAAAGCCTGCGTAAATCCAGTGCTCAGGAGTCGTTTATTCTGCTTCTAATATATGACAGTGTTTTTCATCCTGATCTTAAAGAAAATCCATCCTCACATTGAAGCTAAAAGCAAATCCCTGGCAGGATTAGGTTAGCCTAGAAAAACTCAGCCCATAAGCAATTACCCATCACTTCCGAGGTGTTTTGTCTCCTGGCATAAGGAAATCAAAATCCCCAACCTACGATTCATGGGAAGCAGCAGCCCTGAAACAAGAGCAAAATGCGTGTTGCGTCCTTTCTTTAATCAAGTTAATGGTCATCATTTCACATGCTAATGTCTCCTCAGTGGTCCATCAGCTCATGGAGCTGCAGCCGCCTTCAATCCAGCACAGTTTACCTAAGAGACCCAATTACGTGCTTTCCTCTGAGCGGGCTGACTCCAGCATGGCAAACAAACCCCCACCGCCGACCGCCTCGTCCGCAGCAAAGCTCTTCTCTGCCATCGTGTACGGCACAGGAATAATGTCAAGGCTTTGGGTGAAAAAGCAAAGTGCAGAACAGCTTGTGTCCGGTATCATTTGGTTCGCATGAGGGCTTGGGGATGGGCAGAAAGCTGTGGGATGTCCCCAGAGCCCAGGCTGTGCTGCTGGCCACCCTGGGGCACCAGCTCTGCCAGGCTGCCTATGGCACAACACACTGACATTTTCATTGCCATCTAGTAGCACTCATGGCTGCTTTTTATCCTCCATTTTCTCACAGGATTGGCAATAACTGATAATAAAATAACAAAATCCAAATATTCAATATTTTTCCCCCACAACTTTTGCATGAAGCTGTTTGATGGGTGGGGCCTGGGGTGCCCGCAATGAAAGGTGTTAACCAAAAGCAAACCAAAGAGGTGGTCAGTAACAAAAAGGATGCACCACGTCTCTGGATTTGTTTCCAAGAGTCCATTGCCTGAGTGGAGAGGTGTCCACCCTCCCGTGCAACCCCCAGAACCGCAGCCGTAACCAGCAGCAGGCTCGATTTTCCCCTGTGGTGCCTGAGCCCAGCAGGGTTGGATGCAGCACCCTGGTGAGAGGCTCGACGGCTGCTCGCAATCTCCAAGGGCTGTGAGATAAGGGGGCTGCCAGGGAAAAGCCGGACCAGAGAGATAAGAGAGCTTATTCCGTTCAATTATTGGGCAGATAAGGCAGCACAGGCAAGCCTGGCTCTGCTAATCCATCGTGGCGAGCCGCAGAGGATCGGCCTTTTCCAAACAAACTGTCCCCACGTGGCTGCTCCAGCATCATCAGGGGCTGGGTAGCTCCCGCAGCAGGCAGAGTCTTCCGCCCAAAACTTTACGAGCCTGAGGCTGCTCGGACTCGTATTTCTTGTGAAATACAGCCCTGGCATTTCTCACAACCTTTGCACAAAGGTTAGGAGGGAGCTTGATGAGATTTGCTCGATGACTGGGAGTTGGGATGCACTGTCGACAGGGATGATGGAGCTCTCTCCCGGGAAGCGGCGGCTCACCCGTGGCTCTGAGGGCTGGTGAGGAGAGGGAGTGAGGATCGCGGTTGCAAGGTCGTCGGGCAGCAGCAGTGCATGGGGAGGCGATGGTGCTGGGGGTAGGTGGACCCACCCTGGGGAGCAGCATCAGCCTTTGGGGACGTGTTTGTCCCCAGAGCCCCCAACACCTTCCTCGGTGAGGCAGGACCAGGCTGTGTAGGATCCTGCCCTTCCCTCCAAGGGGTGGGCAGGGATAGGCAAGCGCCAAAGAAGGGAAAGCACGTAGAAAATGTCTACTGTCTATGGTTTCACCTGGGTGCCTCTAATTTACTTGCACAATTAATTGGAACCGTAAATCTGCCGCCGCAGTTAACCGCACGCGCAGGACTAAAGATGGTTATTAGAGTCTTTCCTGCACCGTCTCCCTCAGTGGTGGCCGAGACTGGTCCTGGCACGCAGAGACAAGCAGAGAGCCAGGCTGGGTACAGTTACAGCTCCGTCGCCATCCCGGTCCTCCCTCCCTCCCTCCCCAGCTCATTAAGCTCATTCCTGATGGCACCTTCCCTGTGGCACATGGAGCTGACCACGCGTGGATCCCAAATGGTTGGCAAAGGCTGGAGCCTGCTGGGGGTGGGATACCTGTGCCCCCCAGCACTGCCCTCCCTGCAGAGTTGTTAATTAGCTGTGGGCTGGCACAGCTCTTAACGAGCACTGATATCCCCCTCCCCAGGACCTGCTGACCTGGAGGCCAGTGCAGTCTGCAAGAGTATGATGTCACTGGTTCAGGGCTCAGATCAAATCCCCTCCTGGGGAAAAGGGCTCAGGCAGCTTCACCTCACCATCTGCCACAGGAGTCCATAAAAACACAACCAAAACCATCTTCAGACCATTGCTGGGCTGATCTGGAGGCACAAATGAGACGTCCTTCCACTGCCCACAACTGCACGCGCTCGGATTGGGCCAGGACACAGCTTTGTGCTTTGGGGAAACTTCCTCAGATTTTTAATTATCACAGGCAATTAAGACTTTAATTCTGCCAGGCTCCAGCTGCTGCAGCTGGCGCAGCTCCAGCAGCCCAGCCATCCTCTCCAAAGACTGCACTGGGTTGCTGGGCCCAGAAGAAGAGCTCCAGGAGAGGAGTTGGTCACCAAAGCCACCGCTGGCTGACAGGGGCTCCTGGCAGAGGCAAAGTCACACTGCATGCAGTCATCCCGCAGCACTGGGCTGAGGAGGCGAGCGGGGGGCTGCTGGGATGCTCCTGAGAGCTGATGGTTGGCTCCAAGGGGAGCCGAGGCGCATACAAGAGAAGGACCCATCAAATACCAATTACACTGTGAAAAGTCGAGTATTTTATGGAAGGCAGAAGGAGGGGAAAAAAAAAAAAAGAGCGGCATTAAAAATAGATCAAGGTAACGAGGTGAGAGAGGTGTCTGGGGAAATGACAGCCTGTGCAAGGAGCGGTGGAAGAGAAGCAGAGAGGGAGGGAAAGTGCCCAGCCAGGTGAGGACGGATGGACAAACTGCCGCAACTCCCAGGAACACCTCCCCAGGGAATGGGAGGCTCCAGACATCCCACAGGGGCACCTGGAGAGAGCTGAGCTCGGCCGAGGACGTGAAATGCAACACGGCAGTGCAGAACCAGGCTCTTAATAGACAGAAAGCATAATAAAGTAATCCGGGTCCCAGCGCAGCAGCTTTTCTCTTTTCATGGTGGAAAGTTCTTTCATAGCTGACCTAGCGCAAGCTGATACAGTTGTAATACGCACACAGGGGGATGTGTCTCTCCACGGCTGCCTCCCGCGTTATCACAAGTAAATATCACTACAAAAACCAGAGGAAGCATGAGCTCGGCCTCATCTGGCATCCCACAACGTAATTAGTTAGCGCACATCAACTGGAGCCTGAAATATGGAATACAGAAATTAGAGGAGCTCACCCACCGAAACGGAAAATGAGAAAGCCTCGCCCATCGAGTGAGCTCTCTAAATACACCCCGTGCTGCAAAATCATGGCAGAGAATAATTCACACGCAGAAAAATACCTCTCAAACTTGGCGGAAGCACCAGCAGCTAAACGGAGCAAACCCCAAGGAACAATAAGGAAACTGCACAAAGACGACAGAAGTGCGAGCGCAACATGGAACCAGCGACAGGAAACCTTCCAAGGCAGATCCTGCGAGCGATGCCACCGCCCCGGGTGCGGCAGAGCGAGGAAAGCCTCTGGAAGAGGCAGGAGGTGCCTCCCTCGCCTCCAGCTTCTCCCACACAGCACAAGGATCAGCTCCTCAGATTAGCTTCTGCCAAGCTGGACGGCAGGGAAAGAGCACCGCTAGTTTGTGTACTCAGTGTATACATCCAGTCCTTGTGTTTCCTGGGCGTGCTGCTGCAGCACATCCCAGTGGTGTACACGCTTTGCCTGAGCAGCCCCTGGCCACAGGAAGCCTTGGAAATAAATGGGCTCTCCAGCACCTCTAGGTCCAGGGTACATTCAGGAACACCAATGGAGTTCAGGCAAGGATATTTGTGGATTATCTGTCTCCCAGTGATGGGGGTAGGGATCTGACCTGCCCCTGCTCCCCCTGTCTGACCCCGGGGCTCCTCTCCCCAGCAGCATGCGGCGATTCCTTCCCACAGCTCCCTACACCGGCTCGTGCCGAGACCAGCACCAACGGTGCTTTGGGGTTATTCTGGACACTTTCCTTAATTTAATTTGGTGCAATTGGGTTTGATTAAAAGGTATTGATTAGGTGGAGGCTAAAATTGTGGCTATTTGTCAGTAGCCAGGAGCCTGTGAAATCTCCTCGTTAATAAATCCGGGCCAGCACTAGTCAGTGCGCAGCTATTGCAGTCCAGAAACACAGTCAGGCTCCTTCCCCTCTGGCTCCCAGTGACAGATTAATACCATTAAAAGTTGTGCCTGTTTCCAGCACGAAGCTGCTGCTGGGTCTGGAGAGAAAAGCCCCAGAGCTGGAGGATGAGAAATGGCCCCACACTGCTGGGGTACCCCCAGGGTGGCTGAGGCCACAGGTGATGCACCTCACGCTGGGACACTCTCTGCAGGGCAGCAGTTTCAGAGGCTATCACAGCCCAGCTTCAGGGAGGAGCACAAAAGCTCCTCACCTAAAGTGCCTTTCTGCTCCTCTGGGGCTGCAGAGGCTGCTCAGACAGAAGATGCTGCAGCATCTCCCATACGATGCTGCTGCACTCCCCAGAAGATGCTGGAGTGCCTGCCAGATGTGGACACGGCTGCCACTTTTCAGTGCACTGTCCACAGGCAGCTTCTTCAGCAGCTGTGACATATAGAAAAATTACAGAGCAACACTCAGTAGCTCTTTAGCAGCATATTGACACAACTTGAAGGGAAAAGGGGGACCGAAGCGACTATTCTGATGCATTTGTATTATTTTCAGCATGCTATCATAGCTCCCCGAATGGGGATGTCAAATGGCTTCCTCTGAGCATTTTGTATGTCTTTAAAAATGAAATGGGCTGTGCTGATGCCTTCAGATGTCTAATGGGTGATATGAGTGTAAAAGTGCCACTTCATGCTTTGAGATGTCGCTACAGTAAATCAATCCTATTTTTGCTGCTTATAAAAGGCAAATATTTTCTCAGGGCACAGAGGGAGGAGGACAGGAGCTGGAGGCTGCTGGCAAAGCTGAGCGTAGCCCGCTCAGCCTCGCAGTCCAGCTCAGCTCTTTTGTCCCATGGACAATGTGCAGGGGGGGCAGCGGCTGTGAGCCCATGGCTTTTGCCTGCGCTGCTCAGCACTCCAAGGGCTCAGCAGATGCCCCAGCACCATTATCTCCCACCTTGTCAAGGCTCTTGTGCCACCCTGGAGGACCTCTCTCTGCATCTGTTGTAAGCCCTTTGCAGTAGCTTAGCTGGAGCCAGGGGAAGCCTGACAGGCTGGTGCAGTATTAAAAATGATCTATGATAAATAAAAGGGGAAGAAAGAGAGATTGCTCTTGTACAAGAAGTCATCTCAGAAAGGCATGGAAGGGAACGTGATTAGCAGACTCACTGTACTGCATACACCGCATCTGGGGGAGAGAGACTCTCCACGCTTGGGTTGCTCTTTAAAGGCAGTTGGCTCCATCAGTAACCACCAAGCCCTGGCTGCAACGTGCGGTGAGCAGCAGGGAGGCTGTGCACGCAGGGGCTGCTGTGTAACCCACGAGTGTATGAGCTGTGGAGCCCCTGAGGTCCCAGGAACTGTGTCCAGGTCTGCAGAGGCTGGGGAATCTGTTTCTTGAAGGCAAAGCTTCCTGAAGGGCATGAGGATAGTGTTGGTTGGCTCCTGCACCACTGGCCTTGTCAGCAAGTCCTTCACCGGAGCAGGAACCAGCTGAAGGGTGTGTGAGGATCTGTCATCTCCTTAACTCCTAAAAGCCTGTGCCTGGGTGCTGAGCTGCAGTGACTTATGTGTCTCGGTGACTAATGCAGTCATAATCAAAATGGACCATAATCATTACAGCAGTAAAGTGATCCTTGCATTTTCCTATTTAGTAATCTTCAGCTTCTCCTCGTGACCTTTACTTTAAAATGTTTCAATATAAATAATGCACTTCTGTGAATATATTCTTCTGATTATTTCCCAAAGCTCTGATTCTCCATGTGTGACGGTCCCTGAAGTGGTAATTTGTTCTCTTTCCTGGTAATTGCAAATATAGAAATAGCTTTTCCAAATGCTCACAGCCTGATATCTTTTTAGAAGATATTTCCTCCTTTTTCCCCCCCCTCTGTGGTAGAGCTGCTGCCCACAGTGGTGGTGGCACATGCCCTAGGCAGTGGTGGGGACCTCTGTGGGTGCTCCACTCTCACTGCCTGAGAAGTTTGACACCCCAGAAGACTCCATCTATCTCTAAGGCACCTCCCAATCTGAGTTCCCTAATAATTTCAGACTAACTCTTACTAATTCCAGTTGCAACTGAGATTTGGTTATTGCAGGACAGGAGGCAACCAGTGCCACACAGAGGGAAATCAGCCCAACAAGAGATGGCAGCAGCAGAATTAGGCAGACCTGCACTTACAAGCACCTCACCCCCGAGGCACCGAGTCAAGATGCACACTGTTTGTAACCTAATAAAATGATCACTCCTGCAACAGCAAATGGTTTGGGGCTCTGGACCTGGCAGAGTCCAGCAGTGGTGCAGGACCTCCCAGGTGGCCCGATGCCCTGGGCAGCCCTTTGGCCAGCACACAGCAGCTTGTTACCCAAAGTGCTCACATCAACCAGGGGGTTTGCTTTTGGGAGGAGAGAGGGGGTTCTCCAGCACAGGCTCCTTTTCCTCAGGGAGATGTCAGGGGAAGGCTCTGCTCGCCAGCAAGGTCAGCTCTCCTTTCAGCAATGCTGCAGCCCCTGGGCTCTAACCTTTTGTAGCCAGTTCAGAGAAATTGTTGGTGATTAATTTAAACTGAAGGTTAAGAGCCAACATAAGCTAGAAAGTCAATGACTAATCTATTAAGCTCCCCAGTAACTTAATTTACATGTTTTTAATGATTACTTCCTACCTGGGCACTCTGAAAACTAATTGGACTTGAATCGTTAAGTGCATTCAGAGGTGGACTCAAATTAATAAGTACCACTCATGTCTGCTTTTAGATGCAAAGAAAATCAACTTTGGTTTTAGGGGCTGCCAGAACTCCTCATTACTATGCAAATGCTGCCGCCTCTCCTTGTCCAAGGGGTATCTGCTCTCTAATAACCAGGATGCATTAGCCTGGGGAGCCAGGTTTGCTGTACCCACTGCCATTTAGGAATTAAAATCCCAATTAAGGGCTTGATGCACTTCTTGAAAATTGACTTTTTTTGGTCCATTGTAAAAGAAAAATCTGCTTGAGACTCCAAATGGGGCTCAGGCCAAGCATCACTCCCAATTAGTTGGTAGTGTTGGGCATCTGAGGGACCAGTGAGGCTGGCTTGATGGTTTCTCTGTCAGGTTATGAGCTGGCCATCCCTTCTCCTCAGGCAGTTCAATTGCTGACTTCATCAGAGAAGGTCCCTGTCTCCCCACTCCCCAGCAGACACCGTCCTCCGGGTGCAGCAGGTAATGGGGACACAATCCAGTGGCACAGCACCATGCTAGTACAGCCAGAATGCCACAGGAGGCACGCTGGGGAGGCAGCTCTTTTCTCCTGGTTCCCAAGACCAAAACAAACGCACCTGAAGGAACTCACTGCACTGGGCAGGTGGGGACCCTTCTATACCATGTCTGCTACCCAAGGCTGCAAGAAAAGCCCATCCCTTTCCACTGAAGACCATTCCTAACAACTTGTAATGAGAAGGATCCAACTCTCAATCTCCAGCACCAGTACAGAAACAGGCACCCAAGAGAAAACACACATCTCAACCTTGGGAAGCGAGTGCAGCTCCAGACAAGTGGGTGTTCAGCTCATCATGGCAAGCATCCCAGGGGATGGGGGAGTCACCAGGAGGTGGGGGACCCTGGGCTGCAGCAAGAGGGTGACAGCAGATCACCCCTATTCACACACCTGCAGGAAAGAGATTGTCCCTCCAGTTGTAGCATCCAGACATGTTTAAGGTGCCTAAAATCTGCGTGAGAGAAATAGCTGAGATGTCTTCTGGAAGGATGCAGGAAAGCTCTTGCTCTGCAGAGAGAAGACTGGCGGTAAGGGAGAATGTGGCTGGAATGAAAAGCACCTACTTACGACATAACATGAAAGCCCTTTTAATATAATTTAACAGCAAAAGGCAAAATGAGGCGCTGAGATGCAGCGACAGTTCCCTACTTAAGGCAAGGATGAACACTTGTATCGGATCAATCCTCAGAAGGCTGAGAAAAAGGCCTCGTGTGGTATTTAGTTCCCTTAAAAGTCCAGCATCTTTACGGAAGGCACAGGCAGCAAAGCAAATTCGCTCGGCATCAGACCGTCCTCGGAGCAGCACCACACTCCTCTGAGCAAAGCAGGAACCTCAGCCATGTGGGACTCGGTCCCTGTGGGTCCAAATCCGCAGGCAATAGTGAGAAGCAGCTCTGGCTCTGTCACACCACACAGCACCCCATGCCATCGCTGCTTGCACCGGGAAGGCGACCAGCCAGCAAGTTACAGACTGCACAAGTTAATCATAATGAAATTGAGAATTTCACAGTTTGCCATCAATTAATAGCCGAGCAAACAGAACACACCACTTGTATTGGGGAAGATGGTTCCCCCTAAAGAACAGTTCTTTTAATGAGGCTCATAATAATACTCATTAATTTGTGTATGTCTGAAATTCCAGGTTGGCAAATGAGGAAGCAAATAGCTCTGCATTACAGTTGAGTCATATAGGCAATAGCTTCCCTGTTCCTTCAGAGCCTCAGGTGGGTCATTAAGAATGTTTTGCTGATAAAAAGAAGTTTCTTGGAACAAATCCTGCAGCCAGCAGGGCCAAGAGCTGCCTGATGCAGTGTCCAGCTGGGGCAGAGTGAGAGTCTCAAGGTCCTGCAGCCCTCTCTGCTTCCTCCCCTCCACTCCTATCCCATTGAATCCATCCAAAGCTTTTTCTTTCTGCAGCAACAAGTTTTGCAGGTCAGCTACGTGTGCCAGGAAAATGGGCCTTTCCCCCTTTGGCAGGAGCAGCCCCTTCCCCTCCGTGCCACAGGTGAAGTCCTGGCTTGCTCCTGCTCCCCAGGGACACACCATGGAGATGCCCCTCACTGCACTGACCCACTCAGGACCCTGGACACTCATCTCTGATCTGGGAGCAGTCTGCAGCAGGGATCATCATTCCCCGGCACAGGGAGCAGGAGGAAGCCTCGCTCGAGCCTGCCAGGCTCTCCCCCGACAGATCACGGCTGTGATGGTGAGCGCCGAGCTCCTTGCTGTCCTTGGGGGATGGAGAGCTTCATCCTGGGCTTCTTCATTAGCTGACAGTACAGGAGCCGTACAGATGCTGTCTGCTCCCTGCAATGGCAAGGAAATTATGCACCTGGGCTAGCAGCCAGCATACAGAGGATTTATGCTTTTCGAGGTCTTTTATTAACTTGACAACATATGGCTCTATCCACAGAGCATCTCCTCCTCCTCGCCCCGGCTGCCGGGGCTGAACTGGGGTTCTCTCTGGCTGCTCTGTGCCCCTTGACCCTGGTTCTGGGCACCCTGCCTGGGGGAAATGGCCCTTTGGGGTGGGTGGGATGATAAAATAACATGAAATAATTTTCTTATTTAAAAGCATATTTAAATACCCTTTATCGCACAGACACAAAACCTAGCCTTTAACAGTACTGAATATTTAGGCGACGCACAGATATTTTCTTTTCGGCATGTACCTGTGTTTGAGAGAGCTCGGCAACACAGGGGAAGTTTGGATTCCACGCAGCTCTCCATGGAAACCTGCGCAGACAACGTATTTCACCACACCAGGGCACTGACAAAAATCCAGCCCCTTAAACTACTGCGCCCCAAAGAAAAGCCAGCGCTTCCTTTGCATCCCTCTCTGATTTCTGTTCTTGTGATGCCTCAGCACAGCAGTCCGCGAGGGTCCCCTCGGACCCAGAGGCTGCCCGAGCCCCTTCAGTCGATGTTTGCATATGAGCCCGCGCACCGAAAGCTGAGTTACAATTGATTTTTTGTCTTTAAAATTCAGGAATTGATTTCTCTCAGACAGAAGCTCTGCACCTAATGAAATGCAGAAATCCTCTTGGAAATGCAGTGCAGCTGGCACCAGGGCTACGGGCAAGGGAAATTGCCTTCATTTTTAAAGCTTTTAGTAACTCCAAGAGAAACCCCAAACGGCTGGGTTTCTGCAGCAGCAGAGCAGGAGGGAGGTGGGGAACAGCTTCAGAGAAGGCAGCCCTGCCAGGGAAAGACCTTTCCGAAGTGTTTCTGTGCCTCCATGTGTGTAGGAGGAATGTCTAATGATGTTGAACTTAAACTGGCTAGGAAAAAAGTCATTCTTCTGCCTGGCTTTAGACGTGTCTCTTCCCCTCCCAGCTACGGCAGCGAGCTAAACCCCTCCTTGCTCACAGAGAAGCCAAAATGCCGCAGGCAATGCTGGGTCTCCGAGCTGGCTGGTGGGAGTTGGCACCATCCAGCCCAGCACCCACCCCCGTCCTGGAGGTATCGGGGGGCCAGGAGCAACGTTCACTGAGAGAGAGGTGCAGAAAGAGGCTGCAACTACAGACCAGCAACTCAGACACTTCCTTAGCCATGCCCCACAAAGGAAACCAGAGGGTTACCCTGGTTGCAGGGGCACAGAGAGCTCCCTTGGCAGGGAGCATTTTAAACACTCTCAAGAGGCACCAGTGGGAAGAAATCCCACTTATCTCTTAGAGGAAGAGCTCGGCTGCCAGAAGTATCGCTCCTAATTAGGCGGATGTGCGCTGCTTTGCTGAAAGTCGCTGTGGCAGAAGGATGCTGAGAATTGAGATTTATTCCTCACTTCCCTGCCTTTGAAAGTCCCCAACAGAACAAATCCCTTCCATTATTGGTACAGAAACCAGCTCAGCACCATCTCCGCCTTGGACCAGCAGCACAATGGCCATCAGCCACAGCCCTGCCATTCCCTCCACTCTGTGTCCCAGGAGCAATTTCCTAGGGGACGGAACATCCCGACAAGCTTCAAACCTCACTTAAGACCATCAGACCTTCCGAGACACATTGGAGCCACTGCTCCCTAGCTGGGAAAGCCCAAACCTCAACCTACCTTGTATCTCCAGCGTTGGCCCAGGGGTGACCATGAGGAGGCTTCACGCATCTTCAGCAAAGCTCCCTGCTCCTGGAGAATCCTCTTCCCTGCCCCACACCAGTGTTTCCCAGGGTCTCTGGTTGCTCTGCCAGAGGGAAAGCCTCTCCTGAGGGCAGCACAAGCCCTGGGGATGCAAAGCCTGGCTGCATACAGGAGCCTGAAGCAGCTGATGCTCAGAAGTTTCCTCAGTAGCTCTCAAAGGCTTTTTGAGGCAAACCTCAGGAGAAGTGAATCCCCTGTGCAGCCCTCACACCAGTGTCTTCTCCTTCCCCCAAGAGCTGCCCCAGGTTTTGCAGCAGCCCTTTATAGACGAGCTACATGGGCGGGCTGAGTGCCCCAGCTGGGGGTAATCTGGCCCCTGAAAAGGGTGGTCCCAGCCCATCCTCCCACCTTGCCCAGGTTACCGAGGGAGCTGGACAGGCGAGATGGAGGCATGTGCCCACCACCCCATCCCATGCCCTCAGCTCGGGTTTGAGCAAACATTTGCACGTGCCAAGTGCCTGGCTTTCTGATGTCCCTGGGGGTGTTCCAGTAACAGTGCTGGAAATGCCATCAGAAACTTTGAGTGGAGATTAGGAGTTGCCATTTACACATACATGAAATGTTCCAAATCGATCGAGGCCAAACCCAAATAAGCCCTGTGCAAGCTGAAACGCAGGTGTCGGCTCGGCACGCTGGCTGCCTTGACTCCATTCTGTCCCAGTGTGCTTCAGCACGTGGCGTGGTTCGACCTCGCTGCCGCGTCCTCCCGAGACACCAGGTCTTCTGCCGCCCTGGG
>JANIJG010004547.1:0-86019 GCA_024611175.1 Megaceryle torquata | reverse complement strand
ATTTGAGCACAGTGGGCTGTACAGGTGAGGCTCATGAGTAGGTTTTGCTCTTTCCTAAACCGCTTCTAGCCTTATACAGTACAGAGTAATTCTACTAACACAAGCAATCTGTTCAATGGGACAAAACAGGATTCCATTGTAGCCATAATGTATTAATATGATACTATACATATATTATTATTTTATGTATCTTACATAGAGCATTGTATAGAATATTAAGTTTATTAAGTAGTATGAATTTTGCTGTACATATGCCACTTCACAACTTTACATACAAATTGGTTCAGAATCCGGAAAGGCAAAAGCTGTGGTGCAAAAAGGCAATGCTCTATCATTTTCTCCTCAGAATATACCATAAACACCAAGCAAACAAGGGCCACCTGAAAAAGCAGCGCAGCTGTGGTAACCTTCTGCAGTTTGCTGCCCTGGCTTTGATGCAGAAACCTGTTAAGACTGCTCAAAGCATGTAACAGCCTATGGCTCTCTCCTGTTAACAAGGTGCAGAGCATTCATTCTCCACATGCAAAATTCCAAGCACTGAGCCAAACTGAAAGAGAAATACAGTAGACATTTGTTGATTTTTTTATAATGCCCACAAGCATCTACAGATGTGATCCTATGTAATGAAGCATGTGGCCTTAAGCTGGAATTATTTGCAAACAGCAGGATCTCCTGGCAAAAGAGATGGCACTTGCTGTGTTATGAAAGCTGTCCCTCTAAAACCATGTTTGGTTAGCACCTATGCCCTGTTGAAATTGGCATTGATAATTCTGAGTTGGAGCAATGCCAGCACAACAGATGGGAGTGAATGCAGGCGTTCCAGAGAACCAGTATGTTCATCAAATCTGAATATTAGGAACAGAGTTCTTTCCAAGAATTTAGAAATGCAGGCTGTCCAGAGTTTCTGTACTTTAGGTACAGAATATAAGAATATACGATCTCTTCTGTAACTATGAGCAAAAATAATTATAGTAATTTTAAAATTGTTCACCTGAGCCCCACAAAGCATGACAGTAGGCATCTGATTTAGAACAACTTTTCTCCAGATTCAGATTGGCACCAAGTCCTAGAGGGTAGAACCTGTGCACTGGAGTCAAAATGATTCCACAGGTTTTCTGCTAACTGGTTCAGACTGAAGAGCTTTCAGATGATAATGAATACTCTTCATTTATACAGTGCCTTTCAGGCAATGATCCCAAAGCAATTTGCAAGTGTGTGAGAATTTAAACTCATAGTTGGAAGGTATGTCATTTACAATTAAGCAAATGTATCTTACATGTATTAATGGACTATAGTCCTATCTACCCTCCCACCAGGGATTATAAACTGGATCTATACTCTAGGCAGAGAGGGTGGAAGATGATAAATTCCTTCTGCCACAGTCCTGACCCATATATGCATACCCTGCTTTTGCTCTTTACGTGGCACAAACAGCTCTCACAGATTAGTTATCCCAAACACTAATTTAATCTCTAAACAGGAATTAGTAATTCCTATGGTTTTTGACCACCAAAAAGCTGCCTTTCCTATTTCTCTTTTCAGATTGTGAACAGCCAAAGTTATTTCCCCAAAAGACTTGCCTGGGATCATTTATGTGATTCTGAGAAACAAGAACAAAAAAAAAATCTATTAAAAATAGCTAAGGTACTATTGTTTAAAACCTATGAATCTGGTGTTGCAATTCCCCCTGCACAAAATCCCTCTACTTTCAGAAGTGACCAGCAACAAAACATCCCTCCATTTTGGGTTTTGTCACCATCAGCAACCAAAATTTATGGACACTTTTGGAAACATTGGCTCTAATATGGCCAAAGTCTTGCTGTCTGTGCTTTTCTCTGGATCTGTGTTATATCAGAAAGTGCGTATTGTATGAAAGGTGTTATAATCAAGTTGATGATATTACATTCTAACTAGTGCAGGTAATAATGTCAATTTACAGCTGAACTTTGTTTTCTGTTAAAAAGATGTTTAATACTATTAGTAGGAATAAAAAGCATTGCTGAATTTATTTTCATTTAACTCAGTGACATTGTGTAAACTAGAAATCTGTGTGTGTGTTATCCAGTCAACAGACTGACCATTTCAGGTATCAGATGTTCTTCTGCAATACAGCCTTAGGAAAAACATGAATCATCTGAGTAAGAAATCTTAGTTAAGGGAGTTTATGCTCTAAAGTAATACATGAAGAGGTACTTTCATTCCAAAGGTTCTGACTTTTCTGTGTATTTATAATAATTGTTTTGATTAAAAAACAGTGGATTATTTTATTACTGTTTTCCCTCAGGGGAAAAAAAAATAATCTGGGTAGTTATATAATAATAATTCTTAAATACATGAAATTAATACATTCATCCTGACACACAGTGTAATAGATGTAAAACATAAAGTGAAACTATGAGCCTAACATTTCCTTTAAGTTTTATATATTGCAAATACAATAAATATTACATTAAAATATGGAATCAGAATTTTTGCTGACATAGAAAAAATGGTTTTAAAAAATATTTTAAAAATATCATTTTCCACCTTGTGACATGCTGGGTTTTACAAAAAGGTGGCTGTGGTTCTGCATATTGACACTGTTGTATAGCATCTTGAAGCTGAACAGTAGAACCTGAATGCTGTACAACAAAGCCTGTTATCCAGAGTGACAGCAGCTCTGCCAGTCTTTTCTGGCCAGGCTCCTTGGAGCCTTGATCTCACTTTCCATCAGAATCTAGCAGCTAGGATGAAGATGAGAACACCTCTTTTTCCATGCTGAATTTCTGCTGTAGCAGAATGGTTTTCCTCCCATTTTGATTTATAGCAGCTATAGTAATAGTAGATCTTACATATATAATCATTGTGCTATTTAACACAGATTTTAGAGACGCAAAAGTGGCATGATGAGGATTATCATGATTTTTTTATTCAAATTGCATCAATTGTCTCAACAGTATTAGCACACTTTCAGAATCTTGCTGAGTATGAACATGGTATGTTGTACGTGGTTAATGCCATCCATTTCTAAGACACAGGTGATAAAGAACAGACTGTTGAACAAATGCTCTACAGGCTAAATTAGCCCTACTTTGTTAATTGCCTTCACCTCTCTACTAAAAAAGGAGCTGTTGAAACTAAAAGAAAACTAATTTTAGCAAAAAAATAGCTTTGGTAACTACTTGGGGGGAAAAAGATCACTGAAGAAACAGACTCTCTTCCCCTGTAAATGAGAAGTTTACAATGATGAGAAAAAGCTTTATCATCTGCTTAGCTATAAAGCATCACTTCCAATCCAGACAACTCATCAATTAAAATTTCCAACATTATTTATGCCAAGATTTGCAAACTACTAATAATCAATAAGGTAAACAAGTATTAAGAGTGTTACCAAGAGAATTTCTACTTGAAGCAGAGCCATCTAATAATGTCTTCAGTCCTTCCCAAGAGCTAAATTGCTTTCAATATTCTGGTGTGTGTTAATTCTGCTCTATATACCTCCTTTCCACAAGGTATTTCTCCAGTTATCTGAGAGGACCTATGCAGTCCCAAATAGAAAGATCCAACCATACGTCATACAGCTGTGAATGGAAGAGGTAGGCGTGCAAGATACTCTCCAGACGGAAACATGGCCCAGGCTGTGAAAAACACTGAAAAACCCTGACTTTGTAAATCAATATCAATCAATGCCCTGCAAAGTACATCATAAATCTGGAAGTTCTAGAGAGCTGACCCTGAGGTAATAACACCACTTTACGTTTTAAAATATTTCACAAACATTAGGTCAATCTCAGGAGGTCTTTGATCCAATTTCATCCTTTGGGGCTCTTCCAACAATTAAGAATTATTGGAACATATTGGTTTTCCAGACATATCTCCTCTTCAAAACAGATTTTTAGAAAAGACTAGTATGAGTGTGTGACATGTTTTGAATTAATAATCCTCTGCTGGGAGATAAAATTTAACCTGGAGGAATAGTTTTCGATCTAGAAGGAGAACTTTTCATTTAGGCTTTGGGCAAGGGGATTTCTCCTGATTAGCCAAGATTTCTCCTTCAGTAAATACAGAGCAGACATTCATCTTTTATAAGTTATTAAAAATAAATGTTGGATTCTGATGGACCCTTTGGTGCAAAGTACTCTGGATGTACTCATTTTTTCAGCTTTGTACAGGATTTTACTTGTTCAGTTGAACCAATCTAAAGTTGACAGATTTTGTTTGTACCCGGAGGAAAACCATCCTGTATCTACCAGGTAGACATGCCAGTTTACAGATGCTCCGCCCAGTTTCCTTATTACCTGCTTTCTGGATGGCAAACTGAACAGATAGAAGGCGTGATAGATCTCTTTAAGGGGTCACTGGAAAAATGCCATTTGTATGCGAAGTCTGTTCTGCTGATACTCACATGTTGTAACAGAGTCTGATAAGCATAGATACCAATTTGTTTCAGGATTTCAGAGTGAAACCACACGTCACTGTAGGACTGATCCCTTATGTGGTGTACCTAGGAAATTAGCTGCTTGGCAGAGAACGTGAAATAGACTTGCTTTTCTAAAAATAAGGACAAAATGACTGGAAGAATCTTTATGGTTTCAGGGGAAGTCTTCAAAAGGCTCTGGAAATCTGGGATGATCTTTCCTTTCTGGGAAAGGAGAAGGCCACATTAGTGAACCAGTTAGTGGTCACTTGCTTTTCTTATTACCCTGATATACAACTGGCTCAGCAGCAGAGAGCTGTGGGAAAGAAGTGGGCTGGCTTTTCAGGCACCATGTCCGGCTCAAACAGCTGCACTGTGTCTTCTTGGCCAGAGGCAAAAAGGGGAGGAAACTTCCTCTGGCAGCCTCTTACTTGCCCACATGCAAAACTGGTCCTGTCTGGGAGAGACAGATGGAAAACTAGAAATCTCTTCTAAGCGATATGGGGAGTTTAAGATAAGATTCCAAGTAGAATAGACTTTCAGAAATGTGGTGAGCAATAAGAATTTACACTGCTCTTTAGTGCACTGATGCACTTCCTTGGGGACCTAGCAGCAGGTCAACCAGATAGGAAACAGCATGAGATTAACTGAAGGGTTTTTTTTTTCCATGAAGATCTGCTTGAATTAAACTGAACATGGTCCCTAGAGAACAGTAATGGCTCCTCTAACTTCTCCTGAAGGCAACAACTGAGTTGCATATAAAATATAACATCAGCTGTTATGCCTTAAAAGCAACAATAAACAAGTGTTTAATGGTGGTTTTGACATTGTTCAGATCAAACAGCTTGTGAACGCATTCTTTTTTTTTTTTTTTTTTTTTTGGAAAAACATTCCAGGGTAGAAATCTAGACAGAAGAGGGTTTCTGCTTAATACTTTTTTGAATCCATGTAACTTTGTACTGTGTGTATACAAGGAGTGTAACATCCACTTTCTTCTCCATTCAGGAGTGCTGTGGAAAGATTCATTCCATGCCTGGAGATCCACACCACTAGGTTCCTAAGAAGAAATCATGTCTCAACTGCTCTGCTTCCTTCCATGAGCAAGCAAATGTCTTTGTCACAAAGGGCCTGCTCACTGCTGCACTTCCTAAGGGAAGTAGTCTACTCCCTAAACAGTGCACTTTGTATGGCAGTGTACAGTAACAACTTACATTTAAGTCATTCCACATTTGCTTTATGGTTTTATTCGTGGTGCTGGAAATACTGGTAACCACAATAGCATGTAGATTTAAATAATTATTTTTTTGAAGTTAAAAGTTCTGCCTGACTGTTAATAATCAGTTTGCCACTGATGCTTATTTCTTACTCGGTGTTTGTCTATGGAAGAACCACTCAACAGGCACTGCAGATCTGCCCGTTCACCTCAGTTCCCAAACAATGGGTGTAAGATGTGAGAATAAAAAAAACAAACAAACAAACAAACAGAAAAGCATGCAACTTATAAACTCTTTTGGTGGTCTTTATATAGACTCTCTTTTTACTGCTTTATTACTAAGACTCTGGATGCAGACTGGAACTAAACGAAGGTTGCTCTTGGGTTTGAGGGCTGGCAAATGCTAACTGTACTGTTGCCTCTCAACTTAGGACCTACAACTGAATACAACTCCCCTGTACCTAAGGATCAGAAGACATTGCACTGTAAATTATAAAAGAAATAATACTGTTAAGATTAGTATGCAGCTGTTGAAAGTGACTATTGATCACGTTTGTTGGTGGGTGCTCAAGTTGCTGATATGGAGCATGTCTCAGCTGTGTGGCACCTGTGGTTTAATCAGTAACAGCATCATCAATAGTCCATGTAAGCTTGCAGGAGGCCAGCAGCTAACTCCTAAGAGACCACACTATGTTCCCATCCCTAAACATAATGCACATATTTTTTCACTCATCCTTTTGGAGACGATTTGTAACATGTAGATTATTTTAGAATTTAAATTCATTTTTTTATAGCACAGATTGTATCGAATAAAATGTTGCAGCCATTAACTACATGTTTCCCAGTATTTTACCGAAAACATGGGTCGGCACTAATACTACTAAGAGCAGTAAATGGCCATTAAAATAATGATGCCCCATATCAAGTGAAAAACATCAAAGAGTGTGTAGGTGATTAAAGAGGGAATCTCGAGAACACATGCACAGCTCAGTAATGATAATCTTGTTTCGATTAAGACTGACTAAAAAGGATTTTTTTGTGTGACTCGGGTGTGAACCTGCCTTTCCTGTGAAATTGAATTGACTAAATAGTTGGGACTTTTTGAACACTTCAGGTGTTCTCGGGCGCTCTCTCTTTTTCTGTCTGTGAACCTTGCCTCGCAGGCACCGGAGGAGTTCGGTGCGCTTCTTCGGGGTGCGAATGAACCGCCGCAGCAGCTCGTCAGGCGCTAACGCTCCCGAGGAACGCGGGGGCTGCTCTACCGTTCTCCTCCAGGCTGGCAAGGCCCCCCGCCAATCACGGCCGGCGGTGCCGTCATGACTCCCTTCCCTCAGCGGAACGCGCCGCAGCGCCTGGCAAGCTCTCCCCGTAACAGGCCTTCTCCGCCCGGAATCGCTGCCCCACCGGGGCGAAGCGTCTTCACCCACCCTGCTCCCCCACCGCAGGCCCTCAGGATGCCAGGCCGCACCGCACCCAAACAGGGGGTCACAGCGGGTTACGGCGAGGCCGCCTGGATGGGTCTGTTGCGGGGTGTGCAGCTCTGGCTAACGGCGCTAACTGCCAAGCTCACAACCTCGCTGCCGGCGAGCGCCGCAGGATAGCTGCCAACGTATCACGGCCCATGCCTGCAACGCCCCCCCCTCAGCAGCGTCCCCGTGACGCGACTACCGCGGGGCGGGGCGAGGCGCTGTACACTCCTCGCCGCTGCTAATACGGTCGGTACAAAGTGACCTTGGCGCCACGTCTCGCCTGCTTCCGCCGCGCTGCATCCGGGTGCTCGTCGCCGGCCCCGCCGCGCCTGCGCAGAGACGCCCCAGCCCGTCGGCTCCAAGGTGCGGCAGCTGGAGCCGGTGAGTGGCGGCATCGCGCTATCCGCCCCCATCGGCGCCGCCGCCCGCCGCCTCCTCACCCTTACCCTCTTTCCGCAGAGACACCGGATTGTGGCCGCCGGGACGCCGCCCGCTAAGATGTTCGCTTGCGCCAAGCTCGTCACCTCGCCCTCCCTGGTGAGTGGGGGCACCCGGGCCCGCGGGGGGCGCCAGGGTCCCTTCGCCGACCGCGTCCTGGACTGTGGCGGAGGCGGCAGAGGTTGTGGGGCCCCTTGGTGTTGGGTGAGCCCCTCAGTCCGGTGGGAGGCCCCCCGAATGAGCCTGTACTGGGGCTGCCTGTCTGAGTGTGAAAAGGGGGAAGGGGGGTGAACTGCGGCACGGCCGCGTTCTCCTTCACGCCTCCTTGGTGTGGGCCAGGGTCTTTTGCCAAGGTGAGGGGCCTTCCCACACGGCGTGAGGGGGAAGGGAGGGCAGCACAACAAGAAGCTCTTGGGCCTAGTGCGCTCTGAGCCTTGCTGTAGGTCAAACTCCAGCCTGTTGCTGCCCTACGCAAGGCCTGGATTTTTTTTTTTTGCCCTTTCAGAGATAAAGGTCTGTTCTGCTTGAAAATGTCCTTTTTAGCGTGCAGAATGTCTGGCTTTGTATGGTGCAGGCACAGGTTTCCCCTACAGGAAGAGTTTACTGTAAGAGGCGATTTGACCTTAGGCTGCTGGCAGCCCAAGGACACATGCAGGCCGCTTGTGAAAGAGGATTCATTCATTTACGTCTTGCTAGATTTAAAAGTCTAGATTATGGCTGTGCATTTAGGAATTTTGGAATTCATTTTGATGCCTTTTACTTTTTCATTTCAAAGCGTCTATCACTGCCTGCTGGTCTTTTGGGCTTTTATGTTACAGTTTTGCTACATTTTCTGTTTATATAGTACATGCACAAGTTCAGTGCATGATGTAGCTACTTGGAATAATGTCTGAAAATGGTGCTATCGGATTGCATGGCAGTATTTGCTTCTGTCCTGTTTATTGTACATCCAGCTATGCAACTATTTAAATTGTCTCTCAGGTAAGACAAATGGCTTAGTAGATAATAGCCTTATAGTCTTACAGACTATTGTATGGGAACAGCTGTGATCAAATATTTCTCTTTTTTTAATAGTTTCTTTCTGCTTCTTACAGATCCGTGCTGGATCAAGAGTCTTGTACAGACCGGTTTCGGCATCTGTGTTGTCTAGGCCAGAGGTCAAGAATGGAGAGGTACCTTATAAACAAAATTCTCTATCTTCCTAAATTACCTGGTGAGCCTAAATGTCCTCAACCTAGAGTTCACTTACGCTAACTCAAATACCTATAGTGTAAAACTTGCTCTAAGTCAAACATCTAATAATACTTGGTGCTATTTTCCTGCTTCCCCTGAAAAGCCTTTCACATTTAATGTTGATTTCAGAATGTTACCTGGTCCACCTGAAAGCAATGTTTAACTCTTAGTTATAGTCTTAACACCTGGAAGAGGAAGTAGAGACTGGATCTAATAGAACTTTTAAATCTACAGAATATCACTATCAAAGTGGTCATTGGGAATGGTCTGTCTGAATATAACACTTTTTCATGTTTTGTTTTCTTAGGGCAATTCAACGCTTAATGGGGCCCAAAATACCATCTCCCGACTAGCACTTAGAGAATTCCAGACTAGTGCTATCAGCAGGGACATTGACACTGCTGCCAAATTTATTGGTGCTGGTGCTGCCACAGTAGGTGTGGCTGGTTCTGGTGCTGGTATTGGAACAGTCTTCGGTAGTCTAATCATTGGTTATGCCAGGTAATCAATCTCTCTTGTAAAACTCTCGAATTTAATGCAGATGTATCTTGAGATGGCACCCCCAGATAAGCTTAAGTTATAGTAAGGGTGATGGCACTGTAATAAATTCTGTTAATAATTACTATTAATGGTAAACTTGGTTGAATAGAATAACACAAAACTTTAGTATACTAATCAGGATGGCATATTGTTTAATTCAGAACTTTGTACACTCTACCTGGAGAAGAGATATGAAAGAAATGAGATAATTGGACTTGGTCAGTGTTTTGGTCCCTGAAGTCAGTGTTTCAGCATTCATTTCCAGAATTGAATTAAAAAGCTAGCCCATATCTTCCCTCTGTGAGGGGGGAAGTCCTAAAGATAAATTGTGTGAAAACTGGTAACAAGTACTGTGAGTTTGCGTGCTTTAGATTTTGTAGTCAGGACTGCTGTTTTGAAATGGATTCTTAATTCAGTTTCCTAACACAATCATCTTTGCATCTTAGAATATAAAATTACTTCATTGAATGACTTCCTATTCTTTCTAGAAGTCTGAAGGGAGGGAGGGTGGGTATTATAATAAGGATGGATTTCTTCCAGATAAGTTTACAATGTTCCTGTATTAGGAGTAGTTCATATGCTATAATAGAACAGAATTGATACAGGCATAAAAGAGCTTTATTGAAGGTTTCATGTTCTTCATTACTCTTTCAACAAGTTAAAAAGCTTTATTAAAAAGTAAGATGTCTTAAGCCCCACTGAAAACAAGGAAGTTCACTTTCTTGAAGAAACCATAAGTGTTTTCAGTGCAAAATTGTTTCTCTTTGTGAATTTTGCAATGAATGTGTCAATAAGAGGTTGTAGAGCATTACTTGATATTATTTGGGGTGTGGGTTTGGTTTTTGGGGGTTTTTGTTTGTTTGTTTGCCTTTCTCCTGTGTGCTTGAAGGGATAATTCATTGCTTTTTTTGCAACAATCTGCTATATATTTCTCTTTTTTGCTCTAGATGGTTTCAGTTCTTCTGTTAGTCTGAGAGCTACTTAGTGTTAAACTTCCTTGTAATATACTTCTAATGTCACAGATGTGAAATAAATTTATAAAGTATAGCGCTAATAGTTCCTGCATGGGAGGATACAGAGAAATCAAATTCAAAATTGTGTATGTTTGTAGCCACAAAAACTGTGATCATTTGTAAAAGCCATATACAATCTGCATAACTGGAATTTAGTCTTAATTGATGATTCATTTGTCTTCAGTGAAATCCTTGCCAAGAATTACTTCTGCTTGGATTTATTGGATTTTTCAGTTATGGCATCTGTGGCAAGGAAGTATGAGGTTCTGAATCTAACAAATGCATTAAACTATGAAAAGATAAAAAAGGTCTTACACCTTCACTTTCTTTTAGAAATCCTTCTCTGAAGCAGCAGCTGTTCTCATATGCTATCCTGGGATTCGCCCTGTCTGAAGCTATGGGTCTCTTCTGTCTGATGGTTGCTTTCTTGATCCTGTTTGCCATGTGAAAGGAGATCTGCTCGTAATAACGGCATTGGAATGTAACTCTGCATTTTATGGGACTCCCAAAATGTTGGTGTCATGGAAATTGATACTATTTCCAAAGTCATTTCATTAAAGATAACAACTTTAACTGTCAACTTGTTGCCTGCATTTATTACCTTTCTCACTAGGATATATGGAAGACATCTCATCATTCAGTCACCACGGATTTCTCCTGATAATGACATATGGCATAGGACCCTTGAAACAATGACTTCCAAGTAAAATATTTTACTTAAACAAGCAACATGCTGATGTATATTATTATTAAAATTAATGTGGTACATATTAAAAACATCAAGGGATACACAGACTAAATGTGAAAGGCTATACTGCTGGCTTTGTTTCTTCACTTGTGCTCCAAACCTAGCCAGAGCTCTTTCTGTGCACAATTTGCTTTTCCTCAGACTAGCTTGGCACACAAGGTGTTCTGGCACCCCTTGACAGAAGGAGCTAAACACAAATTCATAAACGGTGATATGGAAGTTCTCTGCATCAATTTTCAGTTACACTATCAATTTTGGTCACTATAGTAAAAATTTTAACTGTTCTGGTTGGACTAAACTGACTGTGTTTGGTTGGCCCAAGGCATTTTAACTGTGGCACATGGATATTACTTAGTTACTGCATTCTTGGCACCACCTAATTGAGAGCACTTCTAGCTTCCTAATGTTGTAAAGTGTGCTCCTCTATTCTAATGTGTTGTGGGGTTGATAGCATCTCAAACTTTAGTCATAATATTAAATGATAGATCTGATCATTTTACAAATATAAGCTGAACTTTGGAAGATGATGAGCAAGCTTCTTACAAGTTTGTCATCTTGCTGTTAAATGGGTAATTATAGAGTTAAATCTGGGAAGCTCTTTACTGTAAGATGCCTATCCCTTGGGAAATGGGGCAATGACTAGTGGCTCTTGGATCACTGCAGGTAAGACATTTTTCATCAGCACTCAAATACCAAATTGGTGTTCAGAGAGACATGGTTTACTGGTGGACTTCATAGTGTTGGGTTGTCAGTTGGTCTCAGTCTTGGAGGTCCTTTGCAATGTTATATAGCCTAACTTTGACCTAGCATGAGAAGCTACTTTCCCTATATGTTCTTAAGAGAAAATGGTCATCTCGAAAGGATTAAAAGTTACTGTGTAAATGTAGAGTGTCCTTTTACATGTGTGATGTTAAGGAGTGTAGAATATACAGCAACTTTAAATATTTAGCTCTAGCACAATATTAGTAGTGCCTTTCATGACTAAGTCTGGAAGTGGGTTTTTTTGGGGGAATGCAAGAGAGGGGTAGGAGGTAGAGCATACTGCAGCTATTTTCCATGTGGTCTATGCTCATTCATTGTTTAGTTCAGATTATTATCCATTTTTTTAAACTGTTCTGTTACAGGGCTGGCATTCAGTGTTTGCCCTGGATGGAAGATAGATAATGATTACTGGAATTCTAGGCTAAAGCTCATTTATGTCCTGGGAGGTAATGGACTTTGTTCTGTTCTTTCAGTGCCATAGAAATCTGCAGGCATCTGAGATGGCAATCTGTATTTACTATTCTCATGACTAGACTAATTTACTTAATTCAACTTTCAGATTCCATTATCACTGGGATTCAGCCAAACAAGTATTTTAAAACCTGTCTTGGTCAAGCCTAGCTCCAGCTCCATTAATCATACTTATCAATTCATTTGCATATAAAATGGTTCTGCTGAGTTGTAATTGTGTGTTTGGTGTAGAAAGATCTGGCTAAACTGTTGCTTCATAACCTCAATAAGAAGGGCACCTG
Organism: Megaceryle torquata; assembly: GCA_024611175.1. Classification (NCBI taxonomy): domain Eukaryota; kingdom Metazoa; phylum Chordata; class Aves; order Coraciiformes; family Cerylidae; genus Megaceryle; species Megaceryle torquata. The sequence continues at coordinate 73,455 of JANIJG010004547.1, read as the reverse complement.
AGTCACTATGAGTTACTTGATTCAGATTTGAATAATGATTTCTGGATTTACATCCCATCTTCTGTGTGGTTCACCCTGTCACCATGTAACCTCTTCCTTATTGATCAGCCTTGTATGAAAGGCTGCAGAGTCTTAGGTGACCCTGTATATGGACTTGAAGCTTACCTAGTTTAGTAGTAACATCTACCCCAGTATGTTTCCTTTTAACTCACTCTTGGACTGGTTAGCATGAGCCAAAACCAAGTAAAACGGATATTTGGTTATGCCAATCTTCAAAGAATCAGATCTCAGTCTTGCAGATTAGAAGTAATCAAGGAGTTTCAAAACATGGCAACAAACCATGCAGGGGATTATCCTCCTTAAAGGCAATAAGGGGATTACAGTCAATGAGGGCTAGATTTTCACATCTGAATGATCACAGGGCACATTGACTCACTTTATTGCTCTTTTTCCCTGCTCTTGAAAAATAGAGTTCGGTTTCAGAGGTTATTTGAGCACTTTAACAGTCCGGTCAATTTGAGTGGTTTTACAAAGACTAAAAATACTCAGATTTCCTAAAATGCTCACAAAATTACAATTGTAAATGTGTAAAAGACTAAATGTTTTCTTTATTAAAAACAAACGAACAAACAAAAAAACCCACCCAACAACCTCTTTGCAGTGATTAGGCAGCAGCAGATCAAGGATTCATGATCTCCATAAGAGTTTACATCAAGAAATCTTTTTTATAGGTCAGAGAAACCAGATACAAAGTTCCATGTGGTGATGCTGTAGGCTTCACTTTCCTGAAACCCCTTTTCACAGTTCCTCCTGAGGTGGACCATGCTGACCTTAAAGATCTTAAATTAATGAAAATTCATGTTGTAGGTTCTCCTGATCCAGACTGTTCATGTTTAATTGTTGAAGATTAAGCCAGCTGAAGCAGAGATCTTCATTGTCTCTGAGTAACTGCTCTGCCTGCTGTACCAGTAGATCAGACATCATGCCACCTCTGAAAGCAAAGTGCACAACAGTGTTATCCCAATGTACAAAGAAGGGAATGTTTGTTACCATTTATATTCTTAGGTTATAGCAGCAGGTAATCACAATTCATCCTTTCTGTCCTTCTGCCTTTTCTTTTATTGTTTTCCCTCTGTTTAGGTGTGTTTTCATCAATTTTAGACTGTATAATGGCAAAAAAACTGAGAGTGGTTTTGTGTGGGTTTTTTTTGGTTGGTTGGGTTTTGTTTTGCTTTAATTCAAGGTCAGGACTGATGCTGCCTTTTGATGGCAGAGCTAAGCCACTGAAAAATACTCATTTCTCATACAGCTCTTAGTTACTCTGGGAAGAAAGAACTGAGATACCTGTTCATCTCTCCTTGCACTGACATTTGAGCCTTTGCACCATGCTTACACTAAAGAATAGCTTCACCTTTAAATGAGTGGCATACTTTTATGCAATTCTTTTTATCCCATCTCAAATAATTTTGCAAAAGTGCTGTACAGTGCCCCCCAAAAGAATTTCCAAAAAATGAAGCATACTGTATCATCTTTTCCAAGGTCAGGGAAACTTGGACAAAATGTAATTACTGAAACTAATGCTACTGGTTTAGAGTGTTTGTTATTCATAGTTTCTTACCCTCAGATCAGTCTTAAGACTTGGAACAAGACAGTTCCAAATGATACATGGGCAGGGAATTAAAGCTTCATCTGTGATTCAGAGCACATACTAACTAAACTGTGTTGCCCTATATGATTATGATAATTTTCTGATTAATCCAAAATCTAAAATTTAGGTGCTTCCCTTCATTGTACAGCACTGCAGCCTTTTTGATACAATGTTAAATAAGGTGACTTGTTCATCAGAACCATGGCCCCAAGCACACCTCCAGTGGCTGCCGTCGAGCTGCGGTGCATAGACAGAGAGATGGGGAAGCCAAAGTAATAGAGCCAGTACACGCGTTGGGAGGGTGGATTATTCCACGAGGTGACGAGTAGTTTAGACTCTACCCGCTTTCTGCTGCCTTCCCCTCGCAGCAGCTGCCAGCTCTCCTCCAGAGCCAGCAGCAGAGGACGGCGCTTCATCCTCCGAGCTCCTCATGCGGCTGCACAGATCCTCCCTCCCCAGCGGCTTTACCCAGCGTTCTGGATCGCGCCCAGGCACCGTTCAGCTTGGCTCTGGCGGCAGATGTGTTGTCTGGATGTGGCCGGTGAAGTCTTCAGCCAGCCTCATCCGCCCGGGATCCCCGGTGGGGACCAAGCAGTATTCCTGCGCTGATACTGCTGGGTAGCGGTGTAAGGGCGGCGAAGTACCGTACGCTGGCCGGCGGGAGAGCCGCCGCTAGCACCGTACGTTGGGCAGACAGGAGGCAGCGCTTAGGCCGCCCATTAGCGGGCGGACCTATTTAGCTACAGCCGCGTCGCGGCCCCCGTTGGCCGCACCCCGGAGTTGGGCTCTTCCTGCCGCCCCATCTCCAACTGCCCCGCCGGCAGCGTCCAATCAGCAGCTCTCCCCGCCCTTCCTCGCCACGTGACCCACACCTCCCCGCTGCCCGCGGCGATGTCGGCTGAGCTATCGCGAGAAGTGACGGAAGCCTGTGGGGGACCCGGCCTTTAATGTGCGGTTCGGCCCGCATTCCCGGGGTGAGTTTGTAAACACCAGCGCGGCGCGGCCCGGCCCGGCAGCGGCTCCTCCCTCCGCGCTGCGGCGGCGCCTGGGCGGGCGAGCGCACCGAGGGCGGAGGGGAGGGAGCGGCCCCGCTCGGCAGTAGGCGGGGGATACCCGGGAGGCAATAATATGGCGCCGCCGCTCCCCTCTACGGCAGCCCCCTCCCCCACCGCGGCCTGCGGCTCCCACCGCCCCTAGAGCTAGGGCGGGGCGGCCCGGCCGGCGCCGCGGAGACCGTTACCTGCCCGGAGGTAGGGGTCCTGTTGGGGGCCCTGAGGGAACGGGGCGGGGCGGCGCGGCGAGTGGGTGAAAGGGGCTGCAGCTCCCTGCACCCCGCATCCGGAAGCGGCCTGCCCCGCGGGGACATCGCCGGTACCTGCCCTGGGCCCGGCCCGCGGCGGGGACGGGATGGAAGGAGGGAGGAAGGGAGCAGCCAGGCCTGGCCTTTGCGTCTCAGCTCCAAGGAGGCCTCTCCCTGCATCCATCTTCTGTGAAGGGAGATCTTGGTCCTCCGTAGCCCGGGCTGGTGCGGAGGGTGTTGAGAGGACTACGGTGGGGGTGGGGGAGGAGGGTAAGAACAGCTTTTCTGCATCAGAGGGAGGTGTTTGCCTACCTGGGATCCGGTTAACGTGGACATTCTGGACCAGTTGCCCCATTGACTTTGCATGTTAATGTGCATTATGCCTCTTGAGTTACCTTAATAAAAGGTATTTGAGGCGTTCACATGAAAAAACACATCACAGACCCTCACTCAGTGATGGCTGCATGATGTTTTAGGCACAAATATTTTAGGCCACAATGCAACTTGATGTTTGGAGCTAGGGGATATGTGTGCTGCCATGTTGCTTCTGCAGTCCTTTTGCATCCCTATTCTTGGAATGAGATCTATGAGTATGTTTCCATGTTCCATCTATGCACTCTGTTGCTCATTTGCTTTTCATCATGTCGCTTTCTCTTAGAGATGTTTATCCTCAAACAGTGCTACTATCACCTGTTTCCTTGCACTAGAATGAGAAATTCTATTAAAGCTCACAATCCAGAATCATCGGCTACTTTCCAAGTAGTGACCCTGAATATGACCAAAGTGTACTTTCTTTTCCAGTTTTTAAAACAGTGATTTTCTTTTCTTCTTGTCATATGCTAATCACGGCAGTGAATGTCGTGCCCCAAGTCCTTGAGGAGTGTAAAGCTAGAGTTAATAAAAACAAATGTTCCTGAAGTTAAGGTCCTAATCCTGCTAGATCTATGTTAGATGCTAAATCCAGCATGGGCTGCTAGGATGAGGAGGACCATTCCTTGTGATCCTAGTCTTCCATAAGTGTTATAGGTGTGATTTCTTCAGCCTTCTGATGAAATGTAAGTTACTGCCTGTTAATGGACACCTAGTTACAGATATAATTTAAGAAGGTCAAACTATAGTCAAGTTAGGCAGTCACTTGAATTCCATCAGTGTATATAATTCTGCATTCCAGAATCAAGATTGGAAAGTTATTTTAATTAAAAAAAAAAACCCACCAAAACAATGACTTTGTCAGGGTTTGTCTGTTATATAATGCATCAAAAGAAATGTGAAATAATAGAAAACCCTTCATGTGTATATGTAGTGGAACAGCTTTTTTAAAAATCCATTATGAGTTTATGGTTTTTGATATTGATAATCCATTCTAATACTTAACTAGTTGAGCCTTTGTTCTTCTTTCACAGTGTCATTGATATTTAAATCCTGATTTGAATTCTAGAAGTAAGACAGTGTTCGGTATGTCTTTTTCCAGAAAATTCTAGATAATCACTCTCTAATGTAAGATGGTTTCAAGTCTTAAATTTGAGCATGCATAATTTTATAAATAACTTTTGTTTTCATACTAATTCTGTTTTGTGACAAAGTCTTGAACAACCTAAAGTATGATATTATTTTAAGTCTCGTTGAATTAAATTTTTAGTATATTTAGTGCCTAAAATTCTTTCCTGTCATCAGCTATTCCTTTTTTTTTCTTCCACTATTAAGTAGTTTAAACTTAAAAATGCACATTTTTAGCTCTGAGAAACTTTACTAACTTTAGAACTTTATATGTTATTTCTAATATCTGAGGGTTTTTTGTATTTTCTGATAATATTAAATTTATGTATAAAAATAATGAATTTACTGTTTTCAAAGGAGCAAACATAACGTTATTATTAACTTTGTTTTGGGAATAATTATTAGATTTCAAGTCATCATTGTCCCATGTACCTTAACAACATTTCTTTCATATCAGTAATGTGCGTTCTAAGCAGACATTGGTTAGAGTTGGTGATAGACATATAAGTCAATACTTCATAATTATGCAATAATTATATATATATTTTTAAAGTTTATGCTGTATTGCTTCCAGCTTTGTTCTCTGTTAGTTCCAGTTCAGCCTGAGAACTTTTCCATTATCTTTAGCTCGAATAGGAGCTTCTCTTTAGTAAGTTATTCCAGGCAATATAGCATGTTTCCCTTTCTAGGTAAATGGTCATTTACATTATTGCTTACAGGAAAGGAAAAGATCATTCTATTTTAATGAGCAATGAGAGCCCTGTAATGGGATATTTATGTTATATTTAAATATTTTTTAAAATATTTGAATCCTTAATTATTGTATTCAATTTTGTACTTCAGGAATGCAATCTGAAAAAAAAAAGTAAAAATGAAGTAACTTTTTGCTAAGCTTCTTTTTTCTTTTTAATGTGTTGAAAATAATGTAGTGGATGGAGATTGGATTTCTAACCTTCGTTAGGTTGATGGCCAGTGTTAAGACATTCAAATCTAGATAAATCATCGGGGAAAGGTAGATCCTAATAGCTCTCTAAGCAAATTGTGGAAAGTTCAGTGTAATATTAACCCATGTATATTTCTTCTCTGAGGTTCGTTGGCCTTTTACTTATCTTCAAGAGATGTATTCATACAGCATGAATTTCCAGTAAGTCAAAGAAAGATCAAGGTGCCTCTGAAAAATACTTAAGCCGGGGGGTTGACTTAGGAGCTGCCACATTCAGACAACAGGAAGCATTAGGCCTAAAGACCTTTCTTTTATTCTATTAGTGCTCTCTGTTTACCAGAAATGTACCTTCCAGTAGAAAAAGTCTGATCCTTCTGTAAAGTAACTTAATTACTATGTTTCTGTCCGTGTGGCTATCTGTCCAACTGACTTTCTGTTCTTGTTAATTTGAACTGGTTAAGTCATTCATCCTCTTCTGCACCTTTTCTTCTTGTCCAGATGCTCTTCACTTTATAGAATCATAGTCAAACCATGGAAGGTATGGCATTGACTTTATGCGTCAGTTACAAACAGCAAACTAATAACATCAGGAAAAAAAGAGCCCGGTGTTTAACTTTTTAAAGAAAAAAACCCCCTGAGCATTATGCTACAGATACAATGCTTTATTCCTTATTCTTTCCCAGAACTCTGAAACAGATCATGTGTTCCTAGAAGGAAATAGCACAACCATTCTACTAACCAGTAATGTGTGAAGAAGGAGCTCCCATTTTCCTGTTCACCATTTTTTGAGGTTTACAACCTTTAATTATTTAAATATATATCACCAACTAAATATTTTGGGCTGTGGCTCATAGTTTTCTTGCAGAATCTACTTATCTACTTCCTGGTGATCCCACTTTCTTTATGAAGAGGAACATTTTAATTTTTCGATTATTTTTTCTCCATTCCCTTCATTGTTTAGTTTTATTTTTTAGGCATTCTAAATTCTACAGCATTGTACAAATAGAGAATACTTCAAAGTGGACTGTAATGATCAAGTATTAATTACACAACCTTTGCTTCACCTTTCTTCTTTTGCTTTATAGGAAATTGAAAAAACAGCTGTTCTAGTCCCTCTGGGTAAGTGGTGAAACTTTTTTTTCCTTCAAAATGCAAATTTCTATTTTATTTTTGTTGCTTCTTAACTGACGCATTCTACATACTATCTTCCAATGTTTATGGAGAGCAAAACTCAAGAGTGTGCCTCTATAGAATATTGTAGAAATAAAGATAGGCTCAGATGTGGAAGGTGATTAAAATCTATGCTCTGTAATAGGGTATACAAGTATTAGAAGTATAAAAGATACCCTGTACATTTTGATTTGCACTGATTTGCTTGGTTGCGTGAGAAAGCCATCTCTTAGTTTTGAAGTGTTTAAATTTGGAAAACAAAAATAGCTACTTTATTTTTTTTTGTCATCTAAAGAAATGCATCTGTTAAAACTCTTGTATGGAGCCAAGCAAAACACTAAATCTTTTCAGGTAACCATTAAGGGAACATTAATTCTTTTAGTGTGGCAAATATATTCAGTCCATTTTTATTTGAAAAAGTATGCATCTCAAGTAGAATTCTTAAAGTTCTGATAAAGACTTTGAAAAATTTTGACCTTTTATGCTTCAGTTTCCTATTTTTAAATGAAGTTTTAAAATAAAATACTAAAAATCTTATACTGCCTAAAGCTATTGCACACTATGATGAGATCTATAGAAAAGCTTAGTAAGAGTTAATATTTCTCTATATGGTAAGGGTTTGTACCTTGCAGTAAAAAGGGATGCAATCCCAGATCAAATGTAAAGAATAAAAGGAAATGTTGAATAGACGAGATTGGTCTTGAGGAAATGCAAACATCCGTAGGAAATACATCAGTAATACTGTAACTTAAGCAGTTTGTAATGTATAGACCCAGACTTGATGCTGATGGAGTAGTATAATTCTGATTTGTCTCAATGGCCTAATACAGTTTTTATCCAACTTTCATATTTTTTTTCTAACTAGAATGTACATATCTTTCTTGAGTTGGAGCCATATACAAGTGGTCAATCTAGCTGCAAAACTTGGGTTTTCATTACATGTAAGCAGTAGTAGATAAATCAGCCATTACTGTAGCTGTCAGACTGTCAGATTGTCCTCTGTCCAGTTTAGGGGGGTGACACCCTTATGAGAATGTGCATCTCTTGTTGCTTGCTGGACAGTGGAAGAATGCTGACATAAAAAAATCTTTAAATTTTTCAATTATTATTACTTTATATATATATTTAATATGTTTATAGTTGTCTGTCTTTTTACTGTTCAGTTCAGGCTGTTTTCTTCCATGCAGTTTGTGTCAGCCCTGACATTACAGGAGGGCAGTCTTTGTATTGCTACAGTCCTTAGAATAAGAAATTCCAGGATAAGACTGCACAGCCCATGAGCAGGTTAGTGCACAGAGGACTAGTGGTGGACAGCATGTTTTACGCAGCTAAAGTGTTCAGAGGTTTTAGGTACAAGTGATGAATCTTTACTAGATGTGTGTGAAGAAACATTTTTCTCAGCAAATTTGAAGAGTTTTTTTACAAGGATTATCAGTATGTATACATTTTAAACAGCTATTTAAAAGTTTAATAGAAAAAAATAGTGAAAGGAGGTTTCAGTTGTGTTTTCAAAGCTCCTGTATGTAGGGAATTAAGAGAAAACAGAAGAACCATTACCAGTAAAATAAGCCAGCAAGGTTTTGCTGAAGTCAGGGTGTGATTCCATTCTTTTACAAATTGTCTGCAGAAAGGTATTTTAGAAGCAAGCCTCAGAGTATGGGGTCATAGTTTCCAGAAAGCATACCTAAGATTAAAATATTATAAAAATATACAAATAGCTGTTGAAGCTCTTTTTATAGCACATTTAGATAAACTTAATGTGGTATTTTATGGAAACACCTTTAGTTTTTAAATAAGCAGGTCTTAAATGCTAGTAAATTGCTTGCGAACTTGTTTTTATTACTCTGTATTATATATATTTTAAACATGTATATACTTATTTGTATATTTTACTGTTTGTTTTCCAGAAGTATTAAAAGAGGCTTATGACCTTTTACATAGGTGTGATGTGAAAGTATTTTACCTTTGCATTGAAAGTATGGAGTAAACACCAAAAAAGTAAAATTAATTTCTGATTTAAGTACCAAAGTTGATTATACTGCCAAGATTATTTCATGGTTTCCCCGTATTCATCTCTGATCCTGTTCCTCAGTGTAACTCAAAAGAATTCTGTTTATGGGTTTCTTTATGCTACTGAAAGGAATTCAGGGTTGGAAGGCTTACAGAAGAAAGCTGCAGTTCAGTGGACTGTAATGAGAATCATTTCACTGACTGTTCTGTTTATCTAAGGAGATAAGTTAAGGCTGGAGTTTCACATTCAGATTGGTTGCTTTGGGAGCTGTCTTTTTTTTCTGTGGGACAAGGTATTTGCTGTTGCCTGGATAGCAATCCAAGGTGGCTATAATTCATCTCTGGCGATTGGGTTAGCAGTTTGCATATTTTATTTCTCATTTAGTCAGGTGAGTAACATTTTTGTCAAAATGGTGTTTAAATTGCCATTTTGTTTTCAGGGGAAGAGTATTTTCTAATTCTCCTTTCTTGTCATAGTCTATCATAAGTCAGTATCCAATTGCCTTTTAAAATGAGTGAGAATCACAAGCTTCTTTTCTGAAAATTTGCCTTCTATGTTATAGTCTTGTTACTCCTGTCAGGCAACAAATAGTCCAGAAGGAAAACAGGAGGCAAAGAATATTTTGGTTGGTTTGCTATAGCAGCAGCAGTGTTGGTTGTTGGGCTGTAAAACTAACCATGCCAAGTCCTCTAAAGCTGTCAGAACTTTACTCAAGTTTAGATTGTCTTTTGCTGTTCACCTCTGTTTGTAGCTATGTCATCTTTATGGTGTACTTCAAATTTCAGAGTTATCTTGGATTGTGCAGAATTTCATCCAGTCAAATTTTGAGTACTCCAATGGTGGAGATTTTGCAGCTCCACTGAGCAACTTGTTCCAGTTTGCAGCTGTCCTCTCTGCGATTTATTTATTTATTTCTCCTTATACTTGCTCTTAACTTTCTTGATGTAGCATGTGAATGTTGCATCTCATCCTTTTGTTGTACATTGCTCAGAGTCTGGATCTGTATTATCTATAACAATACATTAGGTAGTATAGGACAGTATATATCCTTCCCTAGGCTTCCTTCTCCAGGCTGAACTAACTTTGTTTCCTGATAATCCTCTTGTATGTAATAGTCCAGCCTCCTAACTATTTTGGTTTGTTTTTTTCTAGTTTGTCATCTGTCTTGAAGGGTTCAAAACTGAACACAGCACTCCAGCTGTAGCCTCATGAGTGCCAGATGAAGGAGAATAATCACTTCACCTGCTTGCGATGCTCTTGCTGAGTCAGCCCAGTAGGCTGAGCATTCAGTGCTGCAAGTGATGTGATGCTGAATCGTGTTCAGTTTGTTGTTCACCAAGAGTTACAAGTTCTGTCCCAAAGCTGCTTGACAGCAGCTGACTCTAAGGCTCCTCTGTTGAATGGAGTTATTTCTTTCTAGATGCAAGATTTGAATTTGTTTATGTAATAGGTAAATAAAATCATAACCGATTTGGCTCCATTAAAGAATGTGAGCTCTTTGTTTTCCTACCCTGTTAGATCCAGTTTCTGTTTACATTTATAATGACCGAGGTCTTGCTGAAAGGCATGGGTGAACTTATTTTTCTAAGTGCAAAAATTTCAGTGCTTCAGTATACTTTTTTTAAAACTCAGGTGTTAGCTAGACTCCCTTTACAGGGCATTACTCAAAAACTTCCTTATCATCTGCAGTCAAATAATATTACAAAGATTAAAAAAAAAAAAAATTAGAAAATTAATTTATTTCTCAACTTTTTTCTAGTAAGTTTGCCAGGAGGACAACACTTTCTTTTTTCTTTTTCATGGGGATTGACTTTTTAGGTTTTAAATCAGGCATTTAAAATTCAGTCTTCACAAAACAAAATCTGGGAACAGTAATGACTTCATATTGAAATACCTGTTTTCGTAATATTCCTTTAAAAGAGAAAATGATCAGACTTGAAAAATTGATCTTTTTAACTTATGACCCAAGAAAAATACTAACAGTATGTATTGAGTAGATTTTATGGTTGATACTATGCACTTGTCAAAGACTGACAACAAGCTATAGAAACAGAGGGGAAAAAATGCCCTACATGTACTTCTGTTAACAAAAATATTTATCCTTAGATTTAAAAAATAAATAAATAAATAAAAAAACACAAAACCCCCACAAAAACATAAAAAAAAAAACACGCAAAAAAACCCCAAACAACCAGAATTGTTTCTTAAACCTTTAGACATTTTTGCTCATAATATATATCCACTTGTGCATATATAACTATATTGTGCCCCATTATCAAGATTTTAACAAAGCAAATTCCTTTTGAGATCTAAAGGAGGTTGACTATTAGTTTTGAACCTGCATTTAAAAAAAAATATCTGAAAATAATACTTGCATAGCTGAACAAGGTTAATAAGCTTGTGGGATAACTTTTAAGTGTCTTAAGCTTCATTGGTAAAGGCCTTATTTTTTACTCTGAAGCCTTAATCATGAGCATTCAGACTTGTCCACAACTTTGTTAATACTCTTTATTGTTTATAGTACCACGTTCATAGTTTGAAAAGTTCAAGAAATATTTCATCTCTTCAGAAACTTGATAGACTATGAACTCTTTGCAGAATAATTTCCACACCTGATTTGCTTTGGCATCCTTTTTCTTTGGGACATAAATGTTTCCCTGAGTTGTCAGTGCCAAAATTCTGAATTCTCTTCTTAGTTTGTGATCTCAGCTCTGTATCCTCATTCTGTTGAACATATATATTTAGCAGTGATGCTTTGGAATTTGCAGGTTCCTTCACTCCATCTTCTGCTTCTTTACTATTCAATGCCCATGACCAAGGACACCAGCATCTCCTTATCCTTGAAGTAATATGCAAAGAGTCTATACAGTTGGGGTTTTTTTACTGTACAAGCATAGGCAAAAGGATCTGGTAACATGTTCCCTACAGATCTTTGAGGCATTAAGTCTTAAATTATTTGCTTATGCTTACTTGTTCTGTCTCATGTCTAGTGCTAAATGATATACCAGAAGTATACATACTTAGGATGGTTAGACAATTTCAGAAGCCTTGCAACTTTTCATGAGTAGCCTGCTGGGGGAGGGATAGATTTATTCTGCTTATGATCTTTAATCATAAAGACATCTTTATTCATCTTTATTTGCTTCATCAAGCTAAGCAGTGTTCAGAACTAACATTGTTAGATCTCCAAACAAATGCTCATATTTAAAGATTAATGTATTACCTCCAGGGTAAAGCCACAGATGGGTTGAGAGTGCTTGTCATCTCCTGGCTAATTAGCTCATTTGGTACATTCATCCTTCCCCCCCCAGCCTGTTACTTGACCTTAAAATGAGGTAGCTTTAGTGTTGAGGTTAGTTATTCATCACTATTTGGTTTAGTGATGTGGCAGTATCTTGATTTTTTTTTTATGTTCATTGTTCCGGAACTTTTGTCACTGATGTCACAGAAGCCACGTAAAACATGCTAGTTTTATGTGTTGTCCAGCACAAGATGAGGCCTCAATTCTGTTTGTGTCCCTCTTTATCTTCCTGAAGCAGGGTGATGCTACCTTGTGATGTTTGTTTGATACTTGCAGCATGAGAGAGTAGAAGCATCTCTTTCTGAGAGAGGGCATAACTGGTTAGAGGACATACTGAAGTAAACCATTTATTTGAGAAATTCGTGTTTCATGGGTGAATAGTGGGCGTTATGTAATTTATCTATACAAAAATAATATATTATTACATGTTCAATGTGCATAGTAATTAGTATCTTCTTTCAATTACAGTTCATTGCCATGAAAAGGAGGATATGATAGTTTGCCCTATGAAACAGGTTTATATGTGAAATTTGGCAGGTATGTGTATTAGTATGTGTGGTGAGTATAGAAAAAAGCACAAAATATGATGAATGTCTAATACTTCTTTCTGAAATATTTATTTGTAGCCTGTTGGTGATTTAGTTGTGTAATTCAAATATTACTAAAGTGTGTGTTTATGTAGTTACATTTGTAACAGCTTACATAAAGGTCTATCTGCTAACTTAGCTTGAAAGATGAGCTATAGATTATGAAAAGACTGTGAACCCCTTTTTGTCATTTGTTGGCATGGTATCCTTGACTACTTGGTATTCTCTGCTCGTTCTTTTTTTAGTTGTGGAAATTGGATCATTATTACAATGTAACTCAGTTAACTAACAAGTTGTCTTACTATGATTTCACATACTTTTTGCAAATAGTTATGTGAGAATACTTGCCTTTCTGATTGCAATATATGTTCAGAATCTATTATGTCTCTTGCATTTTGTGTACCTTCCTGACTGAGCTTGGAATCCTCTCTCCTTGAATCCTGAGTGTTTAGATTCTTAGTGTATCCACAAGGCAGAAATTCTTGGCCATGGAATATCAAAACATCCTTGGATGTTGATATATTGATAATTTGTTGCAATATATGCAAAATTTGTTCCATTCTCATTTTAATGCAGGTAGCACAACGACCTGTGGAATATGAGTGATGACAAACCCTTTTTATGCACTGCCCCTGGATGTGGCCAGGTAATGGTCTGACCTGAAGTTATTAACATTGGTCAAATAAAAGCAAAACAGTGAAACTTGTTTCTAGAGATCAAAGATAAGGAGATTTGTGGTAATTGGTAGAAAGAATCTGTGTTTTGCTGAAAAGCAGGTGACAGCATTCTGTTTATTCAGAAGATGATTTCATAGAAGAAAAAAATAATTACCCTTTTTGAGCTTAAAACAATTTAATTTGTTAGACCTGCTTTGTTTACTTTAATTTAAACAAAGATAAGCAACATCCTAATTTCTATTGGGTATTTCTCAAAATATTTCAGTGGTAGTGGGGAGCTCATTGTGAAGCTTGCTGGTCACTTCACAACTATGATGACTGCAAATATTTAATGCATAATTTTTATTTATTTATGGATTTGTGCATAGGAAGGTGCTAACAGTATGCATGCCACAAAATGTATTTCAATTCCTGTTGTAGTTTAATGTATTCTGTTAAAGAGCATTAGCAGACATAGAGCTGAATGTGAGCAGAAAAGTAAAAATATTATTTACTGATTTAAGAGATGTTTGATTAAAAGGAAGCTGTCTTAATACTTTAATTTAGTAACCCCAAAATAAATGAATTTGCATTATCTGCTTCATGAAATGGACATCGCTGCATTCTTTATATAGAAATTAATTTTTTAAACAAGTTGAATTTTTTCATAGTTATCTCTGTTGCCTTTATATAGAATTTCTTAAAGAAGCTGTATTTTTTCATTATATTAATGCACTTGTATTTATTTGGATTTTGCATTCAAAATATTTTAATTTTTATTCTGAAAACTTTTTTTTTTTTGCCATGTATGACAACACTAATGTTATATTAATGGTGCCTTCTGTATTTGAAGTGAGAAAGGACTAAGATTTCTTACTATGTCTGATAAGTTCAGACATCAAAAGTAACAGAGGAGCTTCTCCTAAGCAACGTGTTTGTCCGCATCCTATTTGAATCTCATTCCAATGTAAGCTCTGAGAGAAGTGTTTTGGCAACTAAATATCACACAAGATGAATCATGGTGCTACAGCAATCCTTGTTTCCAGTGAAGAAGAGAGAAATTCATGTCCTTGAAAATGGGCAAGGCTTTTCCAGATGCTAGCTCATACTGTAGAACAGGGAGAGAGGGAGTTGGGATCTGGAGGTCCTGTTCCCTCTGAAGGAGCCTGCCCATTACATAGTGAGGACTGATAGATGTGCTTAGGTCTCTCTGTTACAGAACACCAAAGTCCCTGACTCATACTGTATCTAGAGATATGGCAGAGGAGCGATGGAGAGCTGGGTATTTGGAAATCTTGGCAACAGGATTCTAACCAAAAAAATACCTGGCATGTATCAGCCAGTCTTTCAGTGATTCTGCATTTTTAATTTCCTTCTCATCTCCACATCTGTATGTCCTTTGTCACAGAAATACTCCAGATGACTAATCTGAGGTCAGCTAAGCTTTCTATATTGTTTTATGAGAAATGACACTCGGTGTGTATCTGTTACAAGATACAAGTGAAGTGAATTAAATTATTGAGGAATAATCAGAAACATAATTTGGGACTCTTATTCACAAAGAAAAGTTAAGAATTTGAGTATTTTTAGAATGTGTCCTTTTTAGGGAACGTGCATCTTGGAAAACATTTTCTTATGCTATCTCAATTGAAGCACTAACTTTACCCCTAATTGCAGATGCATAGCAAATTTCAAGTTAGTAAAAGTAAGAATATCTATTTTACAGCACCTAGTTTTTCTGCTTACTTGTGTTTTGGGTTTGTTTTTTTTTTTTTTTTATAAAATGTACCTGAAATTTTTTGGGAAGTCTGCACAAAACTGGCATACTTTTGAAAACAGTGAAGTCCGTGTTTGCGATTACAGATCAATTCTCATTATTGTGATAATATATACAATACAGAAATGAAATAGTGATAATCAATTACTAAACTTTGTCAAGATCCATTAGAATGGCAAATGACTGTGTGCTAATGGTTGATGAAGTCTGTAGCACTTACATTTTATCGTGGACTGCTGATGAATGCAGGTGCTTATACTACCATTTCCTTGATATCATGACTATGAACATCATTTGAATTTTGTAATGTTTCTGCTTGGTACTTCTTACCAAGGAACAAAATATATCTGCCTAAGAGGGTTGTCTGTTAACCTAGTAATGATAGTTTTATGTATTGTAAAAATGACTTTCTATAGAGTTGCATTTACTTTGTTCACACTCAAAATTACAACTATTTCTTAAAACTTTCTGCTGCAGCGTTTTACCAATGAGGATCATTTGGCTGTCCATAAACATAAACATGAGATGACACTGAAATTTGGTCCGGCTCGTAATGATAGTGTCATTGTGGCTGGTTAGTATATACTTTATAACTAGTTTTTTCACTTTTCTGCTGGAATTGGCATACATTTTATGTATTTTCCAAACATAATGCATCAACTTATGTTAAGAGAATATGAAACATCTTCTTCACTGTAGTTGTCCGCAGTGTGTGCTTAGGCAGTATTTTCTCACATATTTAACTTTTTTCAGTATTTGAAGCCAGTATTATTCTCCAGAAGTAACTTTTATTTGAATCTAATATATAATCTAAATATTTTCCAATTACCAGCACTTTAGTAATTGATTAAATGATGTAATTAGCAATTCAGTAAGAACACACACTAACAAAGGCTGTGCTTAACAGGACCTGTAATTAGGTTAAAGTGCATTTAAATTTTAATAATTTGTTGATATTACTTTTGTTAAATTTTAAAATACATAGTTTTTTACATGCTCTGGTGACATTAGAAGAATGAATCAGTAATTATTGTTCTTTAAATG
Organism: Megaceryle torquata; assembly: GCA_024611175.1. Lineage (NCBI taxonomy): Eukaryota > Metazoa > Chordata > Aves > Coraciiformes > Cerylidae > Megaceryle > Megaceryle torquata. The sequence goes on along the minus strand of JANIJG010004547.1, from coordinate 57,521 downwards.
GGATAGTAGGAAAAAAAATTGGTTTAAATTCAAAATATTTTTACTGTATTTCCACCTCTGAATTCATGGTATACCCTTGGTCAGTTGTAACTAACTTTTTTTGTTCGTTCAGGATCAGAAGTAATCACCAATGAATGATTGTTTGCACTATAAATGTTAAAGTTCTTGAATGAAGATAGCACATGCTAATTATTCTAAAGTTGTCAGACCAGATTTTTTCAGTGGCGGAACATCCTAAATGAACTTCACAAAGGCTTTCAGACATTTTCTGGTATTTTTTTTTCCTTTTCCTTCTGAGTGGCTAGCTTGATAGGATGAGCAGAAAAAAAAATTTTAAAATTCTAAACGTGACCCTTGACAATTAACCACAAGAAAGGAGACCTGTCAAATAATCGGGTTTTTGAGAATTAAACCATGGCAGCGTATGAACTGTTAGTCGTAAATGCCAGCTTGCGTTAGGTGCACATAACACTTTGCATTTTTGCAGGTAACTTTATAGCAAATGTGATTAATTTTGTCCTGGTAATAATAGTGAAGTAAGGGGAATTTACATAGTACCAGAAACTTTATAGAGAGACATTTTGAAACTGCTTCATGCAGTAGTTACACAGATACCAGAAGTCTTATGATTCCAGCTTAACTATATGGCCATCACAGATGTCAACATAATCCTGTGTAAAATGTCACACTTAGAAGTTCCACACACTTGAAAGTAATCGCTGCTGTGTTCACAATATGTGAAGAAAGAAGCAAGCTCTCTGTGAGCTGTGGAATTTTCTCTCTCTTTTTATATAATTTATATATATATTTGTTTTTAATTAATTAAAGCCTTCATGTAGGCCTTATCTTTCTTTGAAAATGGAGCCTGCTTGTGCACTGAAGTGCTGCTATGCTAGGCTATGTATGCACTTGAGAATAGCTCCCTCTGGTTTCTGCACAGATGGAAAGAAGAAATGCTTTGATACCCTCCCAAATCTGTAAGGGGCTTTCTGGTTTGCCAGCTTCAGCTGCTTGTCTCCAGCAGGTGGAGTATGCCTTCTGGTGGCTTCCTTGCAAGGCAGAAAGGAGCTTACTTGCAAGGCATGAGTTCTTAACCATGTCTCTTTCTGCTTATTCTTTTTATTTTGAAAAATATTTGTGACAAGTAGGTTCATAAATGGTATTTGAAAAATAAAACTGTGGGGGTTTTATACACTTCATTTCAGATCAGACACCAACACCAACTCGCTTCTTGAAGAACTGTGAAGAAGTGGGCTTATTCAATGAATTAGCAAGTCCTTTTGAAAATGAATTTAAAAAGGCTTCTGAAGATGACATTAAGAAAGTATGTTCAAAAACTTATTCTTCTCAGAGCTTCTACCTTTTTCATATCGTAAATGCCACTTAAAAAAAGCAGACTTTGGTTTTATATATTGCTTTCTAAACTATACTGATAATCATTTGCCAGCTGCATATATATGTTGTATGGAGAGAATACAAATCTCAGGTGACTCTTGTGAGGGTTGGTTTACCTGACTAATTTCAAATAGTTAGCACAGACAATGGGACACATTGACTTTGTCTTAATTCTTTAAGAATCTGGTCTATATCTGTTGTAGTTAATCATTAGCTTGTATTGAAATTTCAATAGGCCAAGAATAAGCAAAAATTAACTCTGAAAAGTAGAGAGTTTTTGAAGAAAAAAACATTTGCAAAAAACACATGTAAAAAGAATAACATGTGAATGCTGATTATTAGTTTCAAAATACTGATGTTATTCTAAGAATCAATAGTCATGATAATGAGAGTTAAATACTGACTAAATTTAAAGAGAAGTCAGTAATTTGGTTATAATTATATTTGCTGCATGCTGAAATCACTTTTACCTAAAAATTATTGATCACAACTTAATAATGTACAGATTGAAATACAGGAAAAATTCAGACTATCTGTTTAGCAACTTTGTGTTTTTATGAGGAACTTCCCATACATTTTAAGTGTGGTTTCTTCCATCTATTTTAGTGTTTCCTGGTTATCATTAGGGGCCCAAGCACTTAAACACTTAGGCAAATGAAAAATATTGTTCAGTGTTCCCCTGGAATAATTTTGCCCTTGGTTGATAATCTGATTTACTTCCATAGGTAGTGATAAAAAAAAAAAATTTTTATACTCCTGTATACAGATTTTGCAGAATCATTATCTGTGTTTTCTTAGTTTCAGTAAAGATTTGAATGGGTATTTGTGTATAGCATGGATTATTACCCATTCCTTACGAAGCCTCACCCTTGCTTTGTTATCTTAACTATACCAAATCATGATTTTTATTTTTTTTTTTTTATTGGTGTATGCTAACTGTTCGTAAAACACTACATGTAGTAATACGGATTATGGATTTACTAATATCAGATCTGCTATGTAATTCACCACTAACTTGGAGGAGGTGATAGGTATTGAAAAATATACCTTTTAACAGTTTCTTCAATTGATTTTAATTTTCTAAGCTACTTTCTGTGTCATGAGAAGAAACACAGTCCTGACATATCTCTGGTTGATTAAATACATAAGCAATTACCGCAAGAGGTGGAAAAAATTACTGTAATAACACACTTTTTAGGGGGTTGGAAGTTTAGTGTTTTACTATAGTGCTTCATGTTCCCATGTACCACCAGATGTGGTATGAAAAGAGGTTCCACTTCTAACAGTCTTCCCTGCCCATTAGTAGTATATTCTGTAGGAAAACTAGGAATCAAATTAAAAAAAAACTATCTAGAAGAACACAAATAGAAGACAAGCTTTGGGTGATGTTTCCTTCCAAAAGTATTTGGATAGCAGACTAGACAGGGGTATAGGCTTTCAGATCTGTAGTGTTGATTTAAGTATTTTTGTAACTTAATTTCTTCGTGGCATTTCAGTTGTCCTGCTAGATTCCATCTGTACAGTAATGTAAAACTTTTTCAATAACTATTTGCTGCAGTAAGTTTGCAATTAATGTCTACAGTAGCTTTCTTTATTTGGAAGTGTAGTTAGGATTTTGTGCTTTGTGGAATGTAGTGTAACAATTATAAAAGGACAACAGCTTCTGTTAACTAGTTTTTACATGTAGCGTGATCCTTCCTCAGCTGTAGTTTTCCTGTGGCTCTTGGGAAAGGAAAACTTTAAGATAGTGGTTTTGATTCTATTAGTCTGACATTGGTGTTGAAAGACAAAGTCTTACTGAAGATTGGTGTTCATGCAGATGGTGGAAAAATAGCCTAGACTGGTAATGCATCTGCATCTTCTAGATATCAGCACCTCTCTGTTGTTATAAGGCTGATACTTCTCTTTAGTTGTTTACAAATTTTTTTGCGCATTTTAATTTTTTAGAGATTGAGTAATTATGTTTTACACTGTTGCTCTTAGATGCCTCTAGATCTGTCTCCTCTTGCAACACCAATTATAAGAAATAAAATTGAAGAGCCTTCTGTTGTAGAGACAACTCACCAAGATAGTCCTTTACCTCATCCAGAGTCTACTACCAATGATGAAAAGGTCAGAACCTTGTTTTTCTTTTTGAAAATTATTTTTCAAAACTTCTGATGATCTGTTAGTTTGTTGTGCATGATGATAGTCGTACTACTTAGCTGGATGAAAAGAATTTTCATTTGCCATATTCCTATGGATGTATACCTGATTTGTTCAGTTCCTTAGTTAGCTTAGCTAGCCACAATTGTTTCTTTGCTTCACACTGGCCATCTAGTAAAGCTAGAAAGGAAATAAAAGTCAATATTCATACTATGTTAGAAAAGGCTAAAGAGGCTCATTAGTCTGTTTTATGCATCACCATTCATAAAAAAAACAAAGTTCAGTTTTGATTATTTATTTTTTTACTAATGGCAACAGTTTGCAACTCTTTGTGTGTATGTTTTCATGCTTATCCTGTGTTTTACCATAAATTGTTTTGTTGAACAACAGGGAGTGTTCTACAAAAGTGTACAGGGATGAATGGGCTGTCTTTCTAAGCTAAGGACCAGCTCATTTTGTTTCCAATTTTATACTCTTTAAGCTATGGCAGCATGTACTCCAACAAATCCATGTCTTTCTTGTACTGAAAACTCCAGAGCCTGAACGCAGTACTCCAGGTGGGGTTTCCACCAGAGCAGAGAAGAGGGCAAAATCGCCTCCCTTGACCTGGTTGCCACACTTCTTTTAATGCAGCCCAGGATGCGGTTGGCCTTCTGTGGGCACATGCTGCTGTCTCATGTCCAGCTTTTAATCCACCAGTACCCCCAAGTCCTTCTCCACAGGGCTGCTCTCAGTCCCATCATCACCTAGCCTGTATTGATATGGGGGATTGCCCCAGACCAAATGCAGGACCTTGCACTTGGCATTGTTGAACCTCAGGGCCCTTTTAGGATCACTGGGTAATTCAGGTTGGAAGGGACCACAAAATTTCCTGGTTCAACTTCTTCCTTAAAACATGAGTTAGCTCCGAGATCAGACCAAGTTACTCAGGGCTTTATGCAGTCTGATCTTGAGGAGGGAGACTGCATAACCTCTCACTGCATCCTGTTAAAACCAGGCTGTCCTTGTGAAAAGTGTTCTGTGGATCCAGTCTTAACCCCTCTGGTTTCAGCTTGCACCCCTTCTCTTATCCTAACAACAGACGTGAGTATGAGAAGAGCCTTAAGCACGTGACAAGAGTAAGAGAGTTTCGGTTCAGATTTGCTGAGTTTTATGACTTAGCAAGGATGAGTAATCATAGGTAATCAAGGCAGTCACATAGTCTCAAAAATAGTAAATGTAGTTTAAAGGAATATATGTAAAGAGTTGCTTAGATTAAGTAAATAATAGTAAAAATTTTAAGTCTTCTTTATTTCAGAGGTTAGTTTGTTTCTTTGTGGTGAATATTATTGCAAGTACTCTAATTTTGGCAGGAGGATAATATCTTTATACAGTAGTGGTATCTCTTCAGAATCATTACAAGTGAGAAATGTAAAGTGCTTGGCAGTACTTTCAAACTTGTCTCATTCACAATGTGAGTGTTGTCACTGTAACAGTGCTGAAGTGAAAAGCTGCTGCTCAATGCTGTTCTGATGTCTGATTGTAGAGACAAGCTGAGCGAGGATGAGAGTCCTCCTTGAAGTGTGCTGCTGCTGAATGTGGCCTGCAGAAGTTGAGAAATGTGAGCACAGTGTTTCCTCAGTTAGGTTTTTATATTCTCCTATATAGATGTAAAGAAGGAGGGAAGGTTTTATTTTTCAGAGCATAGCTGGTTTTAAAATAGATATATGCCACTGTAATTATTTCATTGGCTAAATATATTTTTAGTAGCCTTAAATGATAACAGCTGTTTATGTACATGCAAGGCAGTTCTTGTTTTCCTTGTAGGTGTCAGAGAAATTTTAAGACTCTTAAAAATTATGCTTAATTCTTTTCCTTCTTTTCCTAGTTTTCCAAGAGTTCCCTGAGTTCTGTTAGGCTACAGTAAGAGTTGATACTCTGCTTTGAATAGACAAAAATATCATTAGAAAGTATGTAAATACTTTTAGCCTTAAAATAATAAGCAAATGAAACCTAATTTATTCTTTGAGAGCTTTCAAACTTGTTATTGTTGCTTAATAACAGTAGTTTAAAGAGCCACCCTCAACAGAGTGACCTCAACCTCATAAGGTGCTTAGTTATTGTCAGATTAGCTGTCTAACAATTATTTTTAAACAAATTGTTTTCTTACAGGAATAATCAATTACAATGTTAGTTCTGGCCATTTACATTTCTGTGTAAAGAATTCTGTGTGATCATTGATAGCATTCGGAAGTTATTGCATGATACCTGCTTTTAGACGCAAAATACTTGAAAATACGCATCTCAGAAAACACTTCTTCAAAACTATCCTCTTCTGTAAAGGATTTTCCAATTCGGTGGTTTTTTTAGTTTCAAGAATAAGAGCGGAGACAACCTTTCAATAAGTCTCTAATATTTTTGAATAGGCTTAAACTTCTTTGTTGTGAAGGTGAGTAAAGGTAAGATAACTTCAGTTTAGTATCATGATTGCATATGATCTGTTTTTCTTGGTTTTCAGCAGAACATATGTACAGCAGAAATATATTTCAGACAAAACTTATACTTCATTAGTGCAATGCTTTGATGACAAGTTAGTATCTTCCATCAAATGTGAGCCTATGGTTTTGATTTTATATGCTAATAAAATGTCTGTTTCCTTTAGATCCATACTACTTAAATCTGTAGCTCGTGTTATTGCCACATTGTTGCAGTAACTAGCACATTCATACATTTTTCAATGTAGCATAGAGAAAATTAGTGTAAGAAGTAAAAAGTAACTTGAAAATATTATTTTCAACTGCATGAACACACTCATCCTTAAATGGGAAATGTACATAAGGACAACATAAAATGTTTTTCCTGTTCAGAGTGTGGATAGATGTGATGGTGCTGCTAGCATCTTGAGTTTCTTGGCAAAAAAAAAACAAAACAAAACCCTAATACCAAATCAGAACTGAATTATAACTAATAGTAACTTAGCATAAATAGACACAGGCTTTCTCATAAAACTAAAATCACTGTTACTGGAACCTGTTACTGGAACAATTCCACTTTGACTTTTTTTTTTTTTTTTTAAGAAAGCCTTTGGGTGAATATTCTTAACTGTATAACTGATTCTACTTGTGTAATGTTCTAGAAATTCTGATTTGTTCCATCAAATTGTGTTCATTTAACAGTCAGAATTAGTGGCCTATAATTGTATTTTACAAACTGATTAATCTTTGTTTTTTCTCAGGAAGTGTCACTGCAGCAGACTGCACAGCCTACGTCAACAATAGTTCGTCCAGCATCGCTACAGGTTCCTAATGTACTACTTACAAGTTCTGACTCAAGTGTTATTATTCAGCAGGCAATACCATCACCAACTTCTAGTACTGTTATTACCCAGGCTCCATCCTCTAACAGACCAATAGTGTAAGTTACAGAAATCTTAGTAAAACATTTTCTTACAGAAATGGAAAATATTTTGTCTCGTTTACATTCAGTTACTGTTTCTGTAGTTAATGTACAAATGTGAGGTGCTTTGTTGTAATGTGATGCTTTAGTACATATGAAACATACAACTTTCACTACATGTGAAATATAATTCTATGTTCTCCACATCACTAAGTTCATATTTTTGATCTCCAAATAAATATTACAACTGTAAACAAACAAACCAATTTAAAATAATTTGTAAACTTGCTCTCTTCTCTGGATGAGTTTTCTTTTATATAGTTCATTCCTTTTTCAGTCCAGTTCCAGGTCCTTTTCCTCTGCTGTTACATCTTCCTAATGGACAAACCATGCCTGTTGCTATTCCTGCATCTATCACAAATTCTAATGTGCATGTCCCTGCTGCAGTTCCAGTAAGTAAGCATGATGCTATATTAATTTGAAAGTGGAGCAGATTTGCATAAGTGCAGCATAGAACTTAGTTTCAAGCAGCTTGATAGCTGTTTTGGCTTCGGAAGGTAGTGCTGTCATATGCTGTCTATTATGATAACATACTCAGGTTTTCTTCATTTTTATACTTTATCTGGTCAGCTTGTTAGACCTGTCACCATGGTGCCTAGTATCCCAGGAATCCCAGGGCCTTCCTCCCCACAGCCAGTGCAGTCTGAGGCTAAATTGGTAAGTGAAAAACTCCATTATTCCTCAAGAAGAATGACTTGAGAAATTAATGAAATTCTGTTGCTTTTTAAAACAGCTCTGGTTTTCTTTTGTTAGTCTAAATTCTACAAGAACAAATTTAATAAAAATGGAAAAATAACAGCTATGTTTATTTTACAGTTATTTTAAATTCCAGCCTATGCTAGCTCTGTTGTTAATGGTTATTTTGATCTTATTTTCTATCATTCTTTTAAATGAAGTAGATTTTTTTAACTAAACATCTTCTTGCTTCTTGTATTAGAGAATAGGAAATGTTAGTGGGAGGAAAGACAAGATCAGTAGCATTTTGACAGTGGACGTCACCTTCACAAAAGCATATCATATTCCCAAAGAATATGGTATTTTATACAAAAACTAGGAAAAAAAAAAGTGGGTTTTTTTTTTTTTCCTAACAGCATTTTCAGAATCTTAACTGAATATAGTCCATTTGGGAAGAATTTTTTACTTAGTTATGTATTACTGATGTAGTTAGAATTGTTTTGTATAGAGGTTGTTTTGGGGCAGTTTGGGGATTATTTGGGAAAATCATGACTAAAACAAGCAGAGAAATTTATTTTGTTGTGGGTTTTTTTGTTTGTTTGAGTTTTTTTTTATTTTGGGGGTTTTTTTATTTATTAGTAATCCAGTTTTCATGCAATTTGAATTAATTTCTTGACAAATTTTCTGCAACATTAGGTAGTTGCTTCTCATTTTTGCCCTCTTTTGTTTGTTTCAACTGTTCTAAAGCAATGGAAAATCTATTATTAGACATTAACTCATGTATGTATTTACAAGATGCCTCTGTAAACAGTATCTTCTTGAGAATTAGTAGACTTCTGACTTTTACTTTGTTCTACAAAAGAATCAGGAACACCTCCTAGATAAAATATATTTTTTGTATATCAATATTGATAAATGAGAGGATGCTCTTAAGATCCTTTTGATCTGTGATTTCTCTTGACCTAAACTTGTGGACTTTCTTTCTTTACCCCTTTTTTCTCCTCAAACCAAAATATGAAAAACAGTTAATCTGGGAAAGCAAAATTGTTCTGCTGTCTGGAGTAATGGGATTCCAGTATAGTGGGCACACTACAGCACATTCACCAAATACTTAAACTGTTGTGGAGAGCTAGTTACCAGTGCACTTTTTCCTAATGCTGTCAGGTCTTCCTTCATTTTCCTCCTCTGATGAACACAATGGCTTAAAATAATATAGAGAGGGATAGAAAGGAAGAAGGTCTATTTCTGTGCATTGTTGTCCCTCTAGAAATAAGAAAAAGAATCTTTTAATACATGAGGTAATATTTAAATGTAACCAAGTCTGATGAGACCTTAAATCCAGGAGAGAAGAATGTAAGAAACTGAAAACAAGGACTTGTCACAGAAATTGCACATTCCTTAGACTCGGGGGACTCATGCACTAAATTCTGCTTCATGAAGTACAGGAGGAATTGTTTCCCAAGAAGTGTTTAGATGGGCAAGAAATCTGGGTTTTTAAGCATATTACTGAGTGATTTACTCTTACAAAAATTTAAAGGGGGGGAGGAAATACATGTATATGGTGAAGACTTTGATCTCACCCTGGAAGAAGCAGTCACTCAGATGCAAAGAAAAACAGTCTCATTAGACTTCTCATTACAATTTAGCTAATATAGGCACGTCAGTGATTGCTTTTAAGTGAGACTGTAAAAAGGGTATTTGCAGTATTTCTTTCCTTCTTGCTTAATATAAAGCATGAGTAGAATTCAAGAATATCAGAATCATGTTTATTTCTTATGCTCATTTACTTTTTATACAGTACCTATTCACAATAATAAAAAAAATTTAATTTATTTTCACTCCTAAAGTAAAAGTAATTTCATGGGAAACTTTATGTCAAAAAGATTCCAATAGGAAGATTAACTCACTATGCCATGTGATGCGTTGTTTGCAGATGCATGATGGTTTAACAGTAAAGCTCCATTTATTTTTTTAAATTTAAATATTTGTGATGCCAAATCCTTTCTTTTTCATGTATCTCTTGAAAATAAATTTGCTTGCTACATACTAAATTCTGCAAAGATACAGTAATTGGGTTTATTTTTTGGTTGTTTTCCTGGTTAAGCCAACAGAAGATTTACTGTTTAGTTTTACAGGTACTTGATTACTTTTTATTTCATTAATAGTTCACATTTAAAGTTGAAATATAAGCTGTTACACTGAAATTTAATGAGTGAACAGTGTATGTTTCAACACAGTGTATGTTTCATCTATCAACAGTATACTGCAGTTTGTTAATTTATTGGATGTTTAAGTTAACACAACAATGGGAACAATTCCTGTGTCCTTTTGGCTCATGCTGGGAGGCAGCTCTGATAGCAAAGTTGGCCAGGAAGGCTGCATAGTCTTCAAGAAGGAAGTCTTAAAGGCACAGGAGTGGGCCATCCCCATGTGCCGCTGAAAGAGAAACCGGCGGGGAAGAAGACTGGCCTGGTGGAATAGGGACCTTTAAGCTGGAACTCAGGATGACAGGAGGTTATGCAGTGAGAAAATTAGAAGAGCCAAAACCCAGCTAGGACTTAATCTGGACACTACTGTAAAAGAAAATAGAAAATGTTTTTATAAATACATTAGCAATAAAAGGAGGGCTAAGGAGAATCTCCATCCTTTATGGGATGCTGACAAAGGATGTGGAAAATGCTGAGGTTCTTAATGTCTCTCTGCTTCAGTCCTTAATAGTAAGACCAGTTGTTCTCTGGGTACCCAGCTCCCTGAGCTGGAAGACAGAGACAAGGAGCAGGATGAGGGCCCCCATAATCCAAGGGGAAATGGTCAGTGACCTTCTACACCACTTAGACACACACAATTCTATGTGGCCAGATGGGATCCACCCAAGGGTACTGAGGGAGTGCTCACCCAGCCATTTCCATGATTTATCAGCAGTCCTGGTTGACTGGGGAGGTCTGAGTTGACTGGAGCAACTGTGATGCCCATCTACAAGAAGGGCCAGAAGGAGGATCTGGGGAACTATGGGCCTGTCAGCCTGAGCTTAGTATCAGGGAAGGTTATGTAGCAGATAATCTTGAAGTGCCAGCACATGTCACACAGAGAACAACCAGGTGATCAGGCCAAATCAACATGGCTTTATGAGGGGCAGGTCCTGACTGATTAACCTGATCTCATTCTGTGGCAAAGTGACCTGCTTAGTGGATGAGGGAACGACTGTGGATTTTGTCTACCTAGACTTTAGTAAAGCTTTTGACACCATTTCCTACAATGTTCTTCTGCAGAAACTGGCTTGGATGGGCATATGCTTTGCTGGGAAAAATCGCTATAAATGGCTGGGCCAAAAGAGTGGTAGGGAATGAAGCTAAATCCAATTAGAGGCCAGTCACAAGTGGTGTTCTTCCAGCAGTCAGTATTAGGGCCAGTTCTGTTTCGTATCTTCATCAGTCTTAGTGAACTGGGTGTTGGTCTCCCAAGTAACAAGTAGTAGGATGAGGGAACGTGGCCTCAAGTTGCACCAGGAGAAGTTGAGTGGATATTAGGATAAACTTCTTCACCAAAGGGGTCATCATCCATTGGATCAGGCTGCCTAGGGAAGTGGTGGGGAGTCACCATACCTGGAGATATTTAAAAGACATTTTAGATGTGGTGCCAAGGGACATGGTTTAGTAATGACCTGGCAATGCTGCATTAACAGTTGGACTTTTTTATCTTAAGGGTCTTTTCCAACCTAAATGATTCTATGAAGTCTGTCAGCCTAGTATTCTTACTGTCTTTTGGACAGAAAGCTGGATGACGAGGTGAAGCTGTCATGTTCCCTTCTCAACAGTCAAGGCCCAGGAGTCAGGATTTTTATAGGTCTTATGAATTTTCTTGGCTGTTGCTTTATTTTGTTATTATTTCAAGAATTTTTTTGTTATTCTTTATAGACAGACCTTGAGTCTCATGGATTTTTTGATACTGCACTATAAAATGTAGGAATAAAATACGTAGTAAATAGGAAATTATTCAAGCATATTATACCATTGCAACTATACCTCAGATGTTAAAGTAAGTTTGGTAGTGTATGGTGTGAAGAAATTTGGGAAGTTAATGTATTTTTTCCTATCTCCAAAAGGTTTTTGTTGTATTGGCAATTGTTGGAGTCTTTCTTTTAAGACCGCACTTTTTGTGTGGTCTTTTGTGTCATATGGTATTCTGCATTTTCAGCTACTGTATGCATGACAATGCTATTTCAAGGTACTCTTAATGCAGATTTACCTACTTCAGAGGTTGAGTAAAATTCTTGAAGAACTGTTTGTGGTATCTCTGTCACTTTAAGATGCAATATCCCCATATTACTCGGTCGTTATGAGTTATACATCTGTCCTGTGTAGAAGGCACAATTCCTTATGTTTTGGATTAAATACCTGGAGCAGAGCAAGGCAGGAGCCAGCCATTTCCCTTTATTTGTGCTTTGTGCTTTTCTTTACAGAGGCTATTTCTGCAGTTTATTTCTTGCATGGCCTTTCAAGGTACTAATGTATTTTAGAGTTTCGTGACATCTCGGTCATTCATTTCTCTCTTACCTCTTTACAAAAGACTACTGTTGTGTAGGCTTCTTTTTTTTTTTTTTAAGGGAAGATGAGAACTAATTTGATAAAAATCAAATGAGAGATTGTAGTGTCATTATTTCCTAATGCTATCAAGTTTAATTATTTAAATACAGATTTGAGACACTTTCTTTTCACATTACAAATAAAAAATAATATTTAGCAAAACACTTTTTTCCTATTTGGATGAATACCTGTCATTTTCTTATGGGTTGCATATACCAAATTGGACATAGAGCATCATATATTTTCTTTATATAAAATCGTGAATGAACTTTAACAGAACAAACTGACATTTTGACTTTTAAAAGCAGAAGCTTGAAATAACCGGCAGAAGATGCCTTTGTTAATGGATCTCTTCCTATAACACAATTAAAATATTTCTTCAGCTATCCTACAAGTGTTAAAAAGCTTAAAAGATAAGGGAACTAATATACTTGGTGCATATATATCCCCCCCCACTATGGAAACCTTTTGAGATTTTTTTTTTCAGTTCATAAATGGGCTATCTTAGGATATTTGAAAATGTTTTTAGATTAGTGTGTATAAGCTGAATGCACAATAATCAGAACTGTGTATTTATTTCTATATCTGATAAAGTTTTCAATCTGAAGTGTCAAAACTTCTTCAGTGTGGTAGTTTTTGTTATTCATATGAAGGGAGTTACTGAGATGTCTTTTCTAGAGCCGCCTTCTTTCTTTGTCAAAATTCTTATTTCTCTGGTTACTACTAAAATTGCTCAACAGTAAAGATGACATTAATTCCACAGTGGGACAGATGCATGTGAGAACAGGTTCATTAAGTGAAACAGCAGATAGAAAAACGTATACCAACTGCAAGGAATAATGACTGGCATGAAAAAGAAAAAGTAAAAAAAAAAAAAAAAAGGCAGTGAGGACAAAAATGAGAAAATGTCTATACAATGAATAGAATCCTTACGATTTTTGACACTACTACAAGAGGCTTTTGATTGAAACAGCTTTTAGTGGAAGAGCGTTAAGCACAATTTTAGTGTCTGCTTCAGCACTGGAAAATATTCACTACTATATGTGTTTCAGTGCCATGGGATAATTGCATTAAATTCTATTACATTTTAATTTCAGTGTCCAATATTGAAGTTACTGTAGTGTACATAACTGTTCACACCTGTGAAAGGCACTGACTTAATGTTATGAACATTCTTGTATTCTTTCTCCTAGCGCTTTTAGAATGGAAGTGAAATATGGCTAGAGATTTTATTGAGACATAAGCTGCTATTCTTTTGAAAATATCTTGTATTGAGAATGACATTCAATAGGACTGAAAATGAGTTTCAGATTTCTATGGCACATTTAATATAGATGGTCAGGTTTTCTGACATGACTTCATATTTGTTGTTATGCTAAAGAAAGTAACTTCCACATACTTAAGTAAAATCAAATGCGTAGTTCAGTTTTGTGGTATTTTAGAGAGGCTTAGAAGTAGATGCAATAGTTGTGTTTAAAAAAAAAAAAATTACAGAATTGCTTTTGATCTTTTTGTGAGTATATCTGTCAATGTACACTTTTTCTATATGAAATGTGAGCCACAAGTTACTCCTAGTGGTAAAATGTCCCTTTTTTGTGTGTACAGCTTGCGGATGCAAACTTAATGTTCAGACCCTTCTGCACGGATTGTAGAAGTTTCTGGAGAACTTAAAAATTGTTTTGGCACTGAATGTTTCCCTCTGTCTCCTCCTATACATATAAAGCCTTTTGTCACAATTTGAGAAATAACTTGCATGCAGTGGGCAACCAGTAGGCTTTCTGCAGGAGTTTTCTACTGAGAAGTGACAGAGGGCAGCTTGGCAAATGTTCAGAAACCGACATTAACTTGCTGGAGCCCGGCATGGGACCTTGTGTTCAGCAGAATTCTTCTGACCTGTCTCTCTGCATGCCGAGCTAATCAGCAAACACCTAATGAGCCTACTCTAAAGAAACAGACCCTCTCACAACCTACTTCATTTTCATATGTTCTCTGGGGGTGGAGAGACAAGACTTCATAAGGACTGATGATGCTGCAAAGACCACAATAATGATAATTAACTTGCTGAATTTAGAAGATTATGCTGTTAATTAGTTGCAAAATAAAGATAAGTAATAGAGCAGCAGATGGTAGGATAACACCCAGGAGAAGGAGGGTTATTACTCTGATGAGCTTTTGTGGCAGATATGAAATATGGATCTGAGTTTTTCACAAATTGTTTCTGGAGCATATTATCTTGTTTCTGTGAGCTCTTGGCGGAATGATCTAGTCCTACCAAATTTTGACAGATGCAGTGAGGATTTGTTTTCAAGGATATACATGAACAATAAAACCTTACTAATAAAGACTTTAAAAGCTATTAAGCTATTTGAAAATACCAATTTTAGTTTGCCTCGACAAACTAGTATCAAAGAAACCTTGGTTGCCATCAAGTGTCCCCACAAAAGAATGCTTATATACATTTATTCTAGTATTTGTTGCAATATACGTTATTTTTAAAACTGGGATTCTCATCATATTTGGGGTAACTGTCTCCCTACTTACAGGAAGCACAACATTCATAAAGTATATTACTCCAGGATTACATTTTAAGATATGAAACCTTTTAAATACATGAGCTGGATTTCTCCGTTGTATTACCATAGGGAAAGTTAAGGCCTGCTTTGATTGTTTGCACATCCATCGTGCCTGATGATAGCACAATACTATCTACATTATAAAAGATCTATTTCCTTGACTTTCTGCTGCTATTTTCAAAATAAATGTAAAATACAGGAATTTAATAAGCATGAACTTCCTTTCTTTTTAGGTTAACTTTGAAAATATTTCTGTAACACTGAAATGCAGAAGTAGACAGAGAGGAGCTAGACAATAACAGTTAATTGCTTTGCATGCCTGTTAGGGGGAAAATAAATGTTTCATCTCCCAGATTTTCTGAACTTGGGCTCCCCTTCAGTAAGGAAATGGATATGCTAGTGAAACTTTTAAGCAACCAACTGTAAGCAAACAATAGAAAGCATTTCTAGGAGTTCATAGCCTCTAGTTGTGGAGTATTTTTGTGGATGCTTACATTAAGATTTGCTCATGCAGTTGGAAGCAAAGCAGATGAGACATTCTGGCCTTGTGCATAGTAACTGTATAAATGTTTATGCTCTACTGCCAGGAAAATTAGAAGTTAACTAGTTATCACTGAACTTACATATTCAGGTACTTGATTTGGATGAAATCTAATGATTTTTTTACTTCTCATGGTGGTGGAAGAGGTGTATATGTCAAGTTGCTGTGGCTTGGTTGAATGATTTAGGAGACAGTAACTTCTAAAAAACTTTTAGTGTGATGGACTGAAATAAGAGACCAATGCTCTTTAAAACCTTAGGAGAAGTTAAAATAGACATTTTAACTAATTTGTTACAGCTGTTTGTACTGTCACTGCCATCTTGATTTTACCTCCTGAAAATTTGTCACATCCTTCTAAACAACAAGTTATGGTACAAGAAATACTTCTAAAGTAATTGAGAATATGTAAATAAAAATACATTCTGAAAAAATCAGATGGTCATAACTTACAGAAAAGCTATTGGGTAAAATTGTCGTAGTAACATTAAATACTTGCTAGTACAAGGTAGTCCTGATGGTAACTTAGAAAATTTTACCATTTAATGATGAGGATTAGTTAGAATTTGAAAGAGTGTGGGGGAAATAATCTTATCAACCTTTCAGTTGTTGTAAGTGGCTCGTTGAGTTTGGGTTTTGTAATTGTAGTTAGACAATTAGAATACACTTAAGCCTTTCTGCACTTGTTTAGCTCAAGACAGGAACTGAAATATTTTCATTAGCTTGTTTTTCCAGGTTAAATTAGGCGTTAATTCTTGAGTTGGTTTTAATGATATAAAGGAAGTGTTAAAACAACTACAATAAGGGCGTAGGATTTTCAGAGTGCTGTATATATAGTAAGAATTATAGCCATGTTACTTAAAAAATTTCTTATCCTGCACTAACACCTGCCGCTGTACTAAATTTTTAGTTAGAGCTGAGCACTGGGGAAATTACTGTGAATTTGTGTTGTGTACTTTTCCAAAAGCACCTTCTTCATTCTGGGAAACTTACAAAGTGGATACAAAATGAAGTGGGGAACAGAACTTCATTAACACCAAATTTTTATGTACACTTGAACAGTCCCTGTCTGGGGTAATGTATGCTGTTAATTCAACCTAGAGCAGGCACAACAGAAAATACTTACTGCAGAAGTCACTGGCTAAAGATTCCTTAATAGCAAGCCAGCAGAGGAATGTTGGAGTTTCTTGGTTCTCTTTGTAGTCCTCAGATGGTATATCTATTGGTCCTGGTTAGATGCTACAGTCAACTATATGGACTTGATAGTTGATGTAACTTGTCGTGTTGCAGACCTGAAGATTCTTTGAAGTTCTGACAATCTGCAAGCTGTTGTTATAATTGTAGAATAGGATCCAGGAAAACCTATCATCATGCAAGGTAGGAGAGAGCTGTCACTCTGTTCCAATGACTCGATTGTTGAGAGACGTTGGATACTACATAGAGAATATCTCCATAAATAGGTGCGAAGTCTTCTGCTTATTTTGACATGCCAAGTGAGTGCAGCCCAGCTCCAACATTCTTAAGATGTTCTATTAATATTAGTACTTTGGCCATACTTTGTTCATATTCCAAAATATGATACAAGTTATCAGAGGCTTTGTAAGTTGTCATGTATTAAGTCATTAATCTTTTCTTAAACTTGCATTGGATTCTTTAAAAATCCAGGGCTCAGTAGAAAAACATTCTTTAATAGCAGTTGTCTAGTTAGGTAAATTCTTCAGTAAAACTGAAAAATTCATGATAAATTATACAATATTCATTAAATTTTAAGAAATAATCTGGAATTAAGAGCAGTTGTATCTACAGAAATTTAGTATGGTGCTTTAGCACTTAATTTTAAGAATTTGTTGTAAATACAATATATTATCTATTGTATTTTAAGAGATTTCACCAAAAGTTGAGTGAAATAATTTTCAAGACATCATTAAAATGCTTTAAAATACTCTACCAGGTTGTCAGTAACTCTTGAATGTATTATGCACAGATGAACTGTGAAGTTACTGTTCTTTGTAGTGTCTGTGTACAATAAAGAAAAACCTTCAAACCCCTTAACAATTTTTTAACATGCTCTAACAGTTACCTTACATATTTCTATGTAAATAAAAGCTAACCTTTACATATAGCCTGAAACTTGTTGTTATTTTGTACATCATTGAGATGTTTCAACAAAGACTTTGGCTTTTATCTAACAATTATTCATAGGAAGTATTGTAGAGGTATTTTTAAAGACTGTGAAAAAGTGGAGTCAAACTATTTAAAAATGGATAGAGAACATGAGAATTCTTAAACTGGAGAGATGTTTTGGTTCTGTTTTTCACCCATTTTCCTTCATGCATGGTTGTTATCTTTCTTGTGTGTGCCTTGTGTAATACCAGCTTCAGCAAGTGTTTGTTCATGGCCTTCCAGTCACTTCTTTGTGGGCACAGTTTATCAAGAAAGAGGCTTTCTCTTTCCTTCTCCCTACAGCTTACCATCCTTTTCTTTAAAATCCTATGCAAAGCCTCATTGCTAATGTCATGCTTGCAAGACATTGTCAGCTCTTAGTAAGTATATGCCTAGATTACAGTTGAAAGCCTGTAAAAAGAAACAGATATTTTAGACTTAGAGCTCCTGTCTCCAAAATGGAAGTAACTAATATAAATAACAAATACTTCCTCGAGTTAACGTCATTGAATATTTCCGTTTTTTCTTTTTTTTTCCCCTCTTCCTTTTTTCTGCATTCAGAGATTGAAAGCAGCCTTGACCCAGCAGCACCCTCAGGTAACAAATGGAGATACTGCCAAGGGACATCCAAGTGGATTGGTTAGGACTCAGCCAGAGGAACCACGACCACAATCACTACAACAACCTGCAACTTCAACAACTGAAACACCGGTATGACGTCAGAGTGGGCATGTACTTACTACCTCCTCATTTGTTATACAGAAAAAAAGAAAACTTCTTTACTTTTGATTTTCTAAAATAGAGGTTAACATGTTCTACAGACTCCTCTTGGAGTTAACAGTTCTGTAGCAGTAAAATGTTTGTATTTCTTACAGAGTCTTAAATGCTTCTAAAATGTGTTATCAGGATGATAATTTCAAAATAGGTATTACATATGCTCAGATTTAGATCTAAAGTGATTTCTGGAGTGCATTAATATGAAATCCTGTGGTAACTGAAAATTGTACAGCTGGCTAATATATATTTAGAAAAAAGGGTTTATTTTGTATTTATATTGCATCTGTTTAATATTTTATATGATAAACAATTCAGAAATTTTGTAACTGCATCAGATTATCATGCTTATATTCATTTGCTTGAAGGATCTTTCCTGGGCTGCCACATGAAGAATTTCAATTGTGTGATTAAGTGTACTCTGTTATCCCAGGTACAGAAAGGGGGGCTCTGAGTTCCTAAACTCATGTGAGTTCCTAAACTCTCACATAGTGGTGTGCTGTCCTTTTGGGATGATAGATGAGAACAAGAGCAAGACCTCCCAGCCTGGAAGTGAGAGTGCCCCTGGAGGAAAGAGATGCTCCCCTGGTAGAATCCTGGAGGACTGCAGCTGTTCAACTTCTAAAAAAACTATTGGAATGTGTTTTTAAAAATGCTTTTCAGATATTTAGGAGTTATTTTCAGAATTCATAGCGTAGTACTAGTTTTATAAAAGCTACATACTTGGCTCAGAGCTGGAAGGACCTGCATCTTCAGTAAAAGCACTCAAATTCTTAGACTGGCCAGTGGAATCAAATAAATCTATCAGAACAAATACATTGAGAGCACAAAGAGGAAAAAGGTTACTTATTGCAAAATGATGTCCTTCTTAAAGCTGCTGTTCTCCCTAACTACATAAAGTATTTTAAAACAATATTTTCATAATATCACATAGCAAAATTCAAAAGATGAAAAGGCTTGCTGTTCGGTTTCTTTGTGGTTACTTTTATTATAAGTATTTAAAAAAAAAAAAAAATTGCAAGTTTTTCATGACTAAAAGGCTGATTTGCATTCCCAGGATTTTTTTATTTTTAGCTATGTAGAATTTATGCTAAATCAGTATGCCAACTGATATGGTTTGGGGGGGGGTTAATTTAAAAATATAACTACTTTACTATGCTAGACTACATGTGCAGGTGCACCTGTGGTTGTTATATTCTTTCTATCCTATCATTTTAAACATTTTTAAGGTTCATTATCTTGCTATCATAATTCCTTAAGTCTTTGCTGAGGGTCTGTATACAGCTGTGGAAGGAGTATAATATATAATTTTAAAATACTGAAATATTTTGATCTTGTCATAACATGTGGGTGGATGTAAGGGAAATTGATATGCAGGGGTGGAGAACATATCAACAAGTAGGAAATAGCTATCTGGAGGTCCAGCGATCGGTTAGTATCAGCACAGGCAGCAGTTTCTATATATTGGGCATAAACAAATGTGTAGTGTTTCAGTTGTGAATAGATTTCTGAGAAGAGTATTTGGAAAGGATCAAATGTAGAAAATGTATTTCTAAATAATAAAATGTAACTTTTAAAAGATATTTTGGATGGAAGAGTTTTTTGAAGTTTACCTTTATAAGTACTTGTGTCATCAGAATTGGTAAAAGAATGTCTGAGAGTCCATCTAAAGAAATATTGCTTCAAGGCTTTAGTCAGTTGCTGGATGGAAATGTCATATAAATTTAACTCTGAAGTGAGTGACTTCTCTTAGTGCAATTTTAAACCGAAGCTCGAGTCGTGATAAAAATGTTACGTGTTCACATAACATCGCAAGGAGTGTAAATGCAGTAAGGGTTTTGAAAACATAGCTGTAGAGTTGAATGACATAGCTTTCCACAAATGAAATGTGTATAACCTGAATGTATATAGAAATGTCTGGGATGCTTTTCTCAAGATGTGATGTGTGTTTATACCAGTGTTGGAGGTTAAGTCATGAATAGTATTATGCCAGTAACTTCTTTAATACTTTTTACTGTTTTCAGGCATCACCAGCTCAGCCTATGCCACAAACGCCAAATACAGGTGGTCGTCGAAGAAGAGCTGCCAATGAAGACCCTGATGAGAAAAGAAGAAAGTTTCTGGAGCGAAACCGTGCTGCTGCTTCCAGATGCCGACAGAAACGGAAAGTCTGGGTGCAGTCACTGGAGAAAAAAGCTGAGGACTTGAGCTCATTAAATGGCCAGTTACAGGTATAATTTTTATTTTAATGAAAAGTGGATAAGTTTTTCCATTCTTAGACAGTGATCCTGGATCAATGGAACTTAAAGCTTTGCATGAAATCTAAAATATAAATGGTCTTGTAACTGGTGGCTCAGGTCAGAATTGATACTTCAGCACTAATGGCATATAGCAGTAAAATAAGAATATAACACAATACTCAGATTTCAAGATGTGTAAACTTTAGGATCATACCCTTTTGTCCTTTGTTCCATTTTAAATAACTTTCAGACTGTGACACTAAACAAGGATGACAAGATGTATTGGACTATAGGCTTATTAGCTAAGTAATAGCCTTACCTTAAAAACATCTTGCTCTTAATTTGTATCACAGCCTGAGTTATTTAAATAAAATTTGGTCTGATTTCCTTTGGTTCTTTTTAACTTCACTTTTTTTCCTTTAAAGTGAATATAGTGCTCGTGAAAGGTGCCAGATTGACATCACTGGAAACTGAAGGCCTCTTTTGTCCACAGAACAGGTACAGCACAGGCAGTGGCAGTGCAAATTTCACCCCACTGCCCTCCCAGTGTGCATAAATCCTATAGTGAGGGAAGTATACTCTTAAGAGTCTAGTGTATGTTGCAAGTCATTTTCCACTTTACCTGAGATTGTCAATCTTGTAAGGTTGTCATGTGGACACACTTCCCCCACATAGAACAATCCATGACCCTTCTGTTTAAATGACTATTAAATGTGAAAGCATACTTTCTTAAAGTTTTCCAGCAGTACATAAGAAGTGGCACAAACTGTTGTTTCAAAATCAAAAGTCTAAAAGTTTTGCTTTGAAAATTACAGAAAGGAAAAATGATGTCATTTCTTAAATGAAGGGTTCATTGAGAAAATGCAATGGAAAGTATTTTGGTATGTTAAAGTTTCACTTCTTATTCTTTCATCAGAGATATCCCTGAGTCAATTTCACAGATTATTTTCTTTCCTATTAAAACTCCTTTTTCATGCAGTTGGTCAAGAAAATGTCCCAGTTTGACCACCAGGAAAGTAAGGGAATGTTGAGATTACTTTTTATAATGTAATTGAAATTACATTATCATTTGTCTTCATGGTCATGTCTTTAAAAATACTCAGCATCCCAGACTGTAAAATGTAAGAAATACCTACATAAGCACACAACATGAAAATGTGTCCTATGTTCCAAGAATTGTGACACTGTGCACCAGCATTAATTAAATTTCTTTATAATATTGTCCTCTCATACCTGTTTACAGCCTTTATCTGCATTCCTTTAATGCAGTCACAGTCCTTACAGTAAATCCATTATTTACAAAATGGTATGAGGCACTACAGCTTAAATAATCTAAGAAACCAGTGAAGGTAAATATACACAAAGAAAAATAGAACAAAAAAAATGGCTTTATTTCTTCTTGGGTTTTTTTTTTTTTGGTATTAGGTGAACTGCCTTTAATTTGTACATAACAATTTTTGGTTATGGTACTTACATAATTTTTGGTTATAAAAGATTTCCAGATTTCCAGTAGTTAACTCAGTAATAGTGAATTCAAGAACAAGAATTTTTTTATGGTCTGCCAAAAGCAAAACTGCTAACTGTGAAGAACAGAATAACTTGCAAAGAAAATTGCATGTCACACAAATAATTAAACTGTACTTTGTGAAAACATTGATCAATCCTGTATTTCCATAATAATTCTTCACTTGACAAGCTAACACAGCTGTTTGTCATAGGGGGCAGTAATGACCCATGATTACTTATTTTATATTTAATAGTAAATTTAATAAGTTTGGAGTTTTGCCTTAGTACTTTTTTATAGACTGATGATTGTTAGGGTTTAGTGGTTCATATTTTGTTTAATATCTAATAACCTGCTCAGCTGAATTTACCAAGACATCACATTTCCAAAAGCAGGTTAATACCAAAATGACTACATTGCATTGCTTCACATAACAATTCTGACTTCTTTCAATGCAGTTAGTGGCTTTCTTGTAATGTCTATGGCAAAGCTTCTAATGTCAATACCAAGGTTTTCAAGACTGGAAGCTCTCTAACAGTGCATACAGCTTTTTGAGAAGTTTACTTGGTTGGTGTATATATTTTGTTCCATAGTTTTCAGCTTTCTTTAGATTAACCTTCTGCCCACTTTCTTCTTTTAAATATTTTAATATAATTTCTTTTCTAAGCATTATTTTTCAAATTTTTACTTAAGGGAAAATTTCCCTCTATTATATCCTGCCAGTAACATAGTTAGATTAGGTTGGCTGTGTTTATTATAGGCTTTTTTATTTAAGTTTTTTTTTTCATGATTCGAAACAGTAAAGTTCATGTACTGTTTGCTTTTTGTGGACTGTGTTTTCTACTAATGTGTTGGCTTGTTTATCGATCTTCAGTCTTACATACCTCGTTGTGTTACCTCTGTGCCTTGCAGTGTATAGTATGCTACAGATTGTGTTAAGGAAGTATTGGCAGTGTGTCCCCAGTGGCCACTCAGTGGTATTGCAGGATCAGATGGCAAAGTTCATTATATTGTCTGTATTTGGTCCCTATTGCTTTAATAATCTTAGAGTGCAAAGTATTAGTAGGAAAACAGGAAAAACGAAATGGTCCGTCTTCCTCAGAAGGTTGTTGTAAGTCTTGTGAGAAAGACAGACCATTCTTCTTAAGGTCGTTCTAAGTTTTAGAAGATCACCAGACAAGTGGTGTTTTGTACTAATGCTGCAGAATCTGCTTTAGCAAGGCTAAATACTTGTTATCAGTACAGGCTGGGGGATGAGGTGATAGAAAGCAACCCTGCTGAAAAGGACTTGAAGGTTCTGGTGGACAAGAAGCTGCACATGAGCCAACGATGTGTACTTGCAGCTCAGAAGGCCAGTTGCATCCTGGGCTGCATCACAAGAAGTGTGGCCAGCAGATCAAGAGAGGTGATTTTGCTATTCTACCCTGCTCTGGTGAGACCTCAGCTAGAGTACTGCATCCAGCCCTGGAGCCCTCAGCACAGGAAGGACATGAATCTATCGGAGAGGGTCCAGCAGAGGGCCTCGAAAACTAACAGAGGGCTGGAACACCTCTGCTATGAGGACAGGCTGAGGGAGTTGGGATTGTTCAGCCTGGAAGAAGAGAAGGCTCGGGGTAGACCATATAGTGGCCTTCCAGTACCTGAAGGGGGCCTACGAGAAAGCTGGAGAGGGACTGTTTACAAGGGCATGTAGTGATAAGATGAGGGGCAATGGTTTTAAACTAAAGAAGGGTAGATATAGATTGGCTGTTAGGAAGAAGCTCTTTACTATGAGAGTTGTGGAACACTGGAACACATTGCCGAGGCAGGGAGTGGAGGCCCCATCCCTGGAGATATTCAAGGTCAGGCTTTGAGCCTTTAAGCAACCTGATCTACTTGAGAATGTCATTGCTTAGTGCAGGGGAGTTGGACTGGGTGACCTTTAGCGGTCCCTTCCCACCCAGGACATTCGATGATTCTATGATAAATTGTGAAAGAAACACCCATAAGTAAAGGTTCTTTCCCATACAGGAGTACTTTGTTAAAGTTGTCCAGAAAGAAACAGGAAGAGTGGAGTTTAACTTGGCCACAGCCAATCCTCTATCCCTGTTAGCCACATCTACCCATCTCTGATGATAGTTTTGGTAAATGTATCTCCCAAATCTTGTCCCACACCTTTCTGAGAAAGGGTTAATCTGGTCCCACTGTTAGATACATATTTAGGATCCAGGGAGAAATGGGCAGATAGAGAAGAACATAGTGTATGCTGTGTGGTACACCTTCATAAGAATACAGAAGGGGAAGTATCTTCTGAAAAATGGGAGGGTAGGTAAAAATAGATAGATTTTCCTCCTGAAATCTGCTTTCTATTGAGCTGTGGGAATGTAAAAATATAGTATAAAGTATATTTCATGCCTATTTAAAGAAATGTTGATGCTTACAATTGACTGGATTTTTCATTAATGAGGAGGACATTTCCAGTGTGAAAATGAAAAATAATCTTTCTTCATGACAACAAAGTGTTTATTCCATGTTTCTTGTTAGCCTGTTTTCAACATGTTAACTACATGTTAAATGACCATGTTAGCATGTGTTAAAGGAGATGGAAAGACTTGCTATTGTCACATACCTGATAAAAAAACCCTACAATGTGTATAGGAATTGCTTCTAACAACCCCCCTTTATTACCATTTCAGAGTGGTTCTTACTGGTAATATGTAAATGACAACTATGGGTTGCCTTTCTGTCACATTCCCTGTACTGTGTGTATAGCAGGCAAACTCTGTTCTCCTTGGAGGAATGATTTGTGCGTTGCATGTATCACTGTTGGCACACAGTGTTCATCTTAATAACAATGCTAAGTTTTCAATGAGAATATCTCAACTTTTTGCTTTTTTTAGCATAGGAATGCTGGGGTGTTTTCTTTTTTTGTTTTTTTTTTTTTTTTTTTTTCCCCTCAAATCTGCTTTAATGTAAACATCTATTTTCTTTTTTCTATTCTGCTAGCAAGATACTCACTATTTTTAATGCAACCAACAACCTATAAACTACCCTTTTAAAAAAAAATAATTAACATTAATTTTACTTACACTGATAAACAGTGAATTCATGCTGTTTGTGTATAAAATTCTTCCTTGAAATGTAGGAGGTGAAAGTAGAAAATTTTTTACATTTTTTTCCCAATTTAATCACCTATTTTGTCAGCATTCCTTTAAAATAACAAGCATATTTCATATTCCTGGACATTGTTGCTTCTGTAGATTATCAAGAAGTATCTCAAAACTACATCCCCACTTTTTGTTTGTTTGTTTCCCCGTCCCCCCCAAGCTATGTCAGTTATGTGCAGCTGCCTGCTTGGCCTCCAGATTTGTGACTCCTGGGTAAATAACGTGGTGAACTAAGAAGAACCTGAGAGCTGGAGGCTGAAGTAGTGTGCTTTCTTAATGGCCAAAGATTTCAGGACATGTAAAGCCAGCTGGTAGAGAATTCGGGGTGGGGTTGGTGGGGTTGGTTTGTTTGTTTGTTTGATGGTTTTTATTATTATTTATTTATTTTATTGCAACCTGTTTTGTTTGTAATCACATTTTTCTTTCATTAGAAACATCCATGAAGTCAGATTTTTGGCTTTCTTTTAGCTCTTCCTTTTGTTTTAAATAGAAAGTTTTTAAGAGATATTTGACACAATAAAATGGCTGAGTAGAAAAGTAGTCCTTAGCACTTCAAGTGTATTTTGCAAGTGGAAAGGCTTGAAATTTTTTATCTTGTAAATGGAGATGACACAAGGAGGAACTTTTCTTCTGAAAATCTGTTATTTTAGGTACAGTATTTTTAAAATTAGTGCAATTAAATCTAATAAATTCTGTTCTTAAAAATTGTTTTCTTTGCTTTAGAATCCTTTTAATTGTAATTAATCTCGTCTGACTGCATTGCCTTATTTCTAGCTTGCAAGTAAATAGATTGACTTTCTCATGTCTCATTTTCCAGATAATTTTAGTTAAAATCTAATTTTCCTGTGTTTGTTTTTTCTTTAACTTTCTCCCAAATGCATAAACATATGCATTTATGAAACAGTTATGTCATGTGTGTGGTATATTATGCTAAGGTGTAAAGGTTCATATAGTTTAAGTAACCTGAAGTGTCAATGTAAAGGATTTATATTTAAAATAAAGTAATGCATGAAAAGCATATATTGTGACGAGATGGGGATCACAAAGCATTATACAGATACCTTGATTCTGTAGATACATAAACATTTTTCTGCTATTTAAAATGAAAATGTGTTTATCAAAAATGCCATACCATTCTTAATTTGGAATGTCACATATAATGCAGCTATGTAGCACTTCTCATCTATAGATGGCAAACTGTTTTGCAGGGAAGGTAAGTATCACTGTCATCTGTTTTACAATGGGGAAATTGAAGCACAAAGAAGTAAAATGACCTTGCTTGAGGTCACCCAATAGTGTGAAGGCACAGCCTGGAAATGAACCCAGTCACTAGTTTCTGCCAGTGCTGTCTCTTAGATTACACTCCGCTGTAGTCACATAAGATGACATTTCAGGATTTTGTCATTATTATCAATGGTTGCTTCATGCAACACGTTTACATGTGGTTGCCAAAGAAAAAAATAATGTGAAAATCAACAGACAGGTACTAGATTATTTTCCAGTACATAAAGTTTTCTTTCTCAAAGTCCAAGTACAAATATCATCACCAAAAATCATTCTGCATTGGGTAATTTTACTTTATTTTTTTAAAGCTTTCTTACTGTTGGCTGTGGCATCTGTTATAATGTGGGTAGTTAAATGTAGGCTTACTCTGATTAGAATTCATCACAAAACCTTGCAGAAGAGTCTTAGAGTAGCTGGGTCGTGTGAATGAGACTATTTGTAGACTCTGCATCTGCAAACTGAAAAACATATGTTGTATTTTCAAAAAAAGCATTTCCTAGTTTAAGAAAATCATAAAACAAGTTAGCCACGTTTCAGCTAATATTTACATATTCTGAGAGAAAAGTGATGTGTACGTTTTTGCAATATATACCATATGGAAACTTCTTGTATTTTATCTACCCCTAAATGAATGACTGAAAATCCTATAAAACTTAATACTTACCTTCAAAATGTGTGTAGTTTGAGCCTGGTAAAGTACATAACTTTTTTCTTCTTTAGAATGAAGTCACCCTGCTGAGAAATGAAGTGGCACAGCTGAAACAGCTTCTTCTGGCTCATAAAGATTGCCCTGTAACCGCCATGCAGAAGAAATCTGGCTATCATAGTGAGTAATGTTCCATTACCTATAGCCTTAGGCTGCATCCATAAAATACTGCCAGAGTGAACTGAATGAACATTAACATTGAGAAGTGCAGTTCTAATACTGCGCTAAAGATATTATGGGGTTTTTTTAAATCTCTAAGGTTATTGGAAGACAGGAATGAATTTATGATATTTAGAAATATGTTTTTAAGTCCTTTCTGTTGAGGTGTTGCATAGAGTTGAAGGTTTTGTGTTGTTTTAATAAATGCATACAATAATTAGCATTTAGGGGCTATCAATTACTACACCTGCTTTGGAAAATATAATTAAAGTATTAAAAGCACATGATAAACCATTTCTTATATTTTATCTTAGCTTACTAATATGAAAGGTCCTTGTGGGTGGGGTTTGTTTTTTTTTTTTTCATCCTAATGAGAGTTCAGTAGAGGTAATATAACAGCTGTCCTCATTTGCCATAACATCCAGGATCAGTCAAGCCGTTAAAATAATCAGATGCAGGTTCATGGCTCCTACTGTACAGTGTCTTGTAGATTGTTTAGATTTCCCCACTAAGCGATTACTTTTCTATAGACAGGGTATTTTTTGAAAAGTGTTTCTTAACTGCAGTGAATACTGAGAGTTTCAGCAGCATTTTTTTTATAATACGTATTTTCAATTAAAGTTGCTCATTGGATTATGAGGTTTTTTCCTTCCTTCCAGCATTTTAAAGGTTAATTATGCTTTCCTGACTTGTAACTTCCTTTTTGGATGTGATACACAGTGCCAGAACCAGCTGCTGCTGCTGCTGTAGAATAAATGGCCAATTTTGTCCATTGTACACAAATTTGTTACAAATAACTGAGCTGGGAATGCATTAGGCAACATTCATAATATATAACCCACAGCTTTCGTTTTTATGATTTACTGATATTTCAGGATATTTGTAAATGTGAAGATTGTTTCTGCCATATGTAGCCACTTCATTTTAATTTGCCAGTGTCAGTAATTCAGGAGAATAAAGGAACATTTTGTATTTCATGCAAACAGATCCTCAGGTGCTTGCGATAAAACTTAATGGCCACCATCTTTACTTGTAGTCATTGTAAGCAATTTCATCAGAATGGGCAATATTTTTTAATTTAAAAGATTCAGGAGATTTAGCAAGTCTCTATTGCCATATATATTTAGAATACTGATTTTGTCAGTTTTGAGCTTATAAATCTTGGTCCTTTGATCTCCAGTCATTTTGACAAGATGGAAAATAGCATCTTGGACTAAATTGGAACAGTACAGAAATATGTTTGGGATTTATATTAACAATGATTGCTGCAGGGATGAGGCCATTATGGCTCCCATCTGACAGAACAACGTAATTTCATATAGAAGCTACTAGGGGATAACATTATGCATGAAAGATTAAAAAAAAAAAAAAATAAAATAAAAGTATGGTTTTTTGAATTTAGATGTTTCAAGGATGCGTGTTCCTGAACTGGTATGAAAAATATTCAAGCATGAGTCTTAAGGTGGCAATCTGTCTACATCCGAAGGATTTCTTTGTTGAAGAATTAACAAATGGCCTGTTTAGTAATGCTTATTTTCTGCCCTTGGAAGAGAACTGTGTTACTAATTTACAAAAGAATGCAAAATTCATAAAAACTAAAATAGTAATAAGTGCAACAAGCCTGCATTTTAGAAAAAAAAAATATTAGTAAACAAGGAGATTGGAAGCATAGCTCACCTAGTTTCTTGAAAAGTCCCTTGAAAGTAAAAGTGCAGCATGAATGATGGTTGTGCCATCCCTCTGAAAGGATTTTGTCACATTATCTCCATGTGCATGTTGTTAGGAAAGCATCCTGGTTAAGTGACATACCCACAGTACAGTTTATGAGAGGAAAAATTGGTTTCAGTTAATCCATTCATGAAAATGGTGTTCATAGAAAGTATTTTTAAATAAACATACTATGTTCATTAGGTAATCAAGGTTGAATTGCTTCAAAAACATAGTGAGTGGTTTAACAGTCTGTCTCTGTGGAAGAAATTGAAGACACTAGATTACAGAGCTCCTGCGGTGCTGAATATTGTGCACTGCTGAGACCGCGATAGTTTATACCACGCAGAATGTGTTTTAACAGCTAAGTCCACAATGGGATGTTGTTTCATGTATGATGCACTTAAATAGGCACGGATAATCTATTGCTTTTCAGGGTATTTTTGGCACTTAATTTTACATCTCTTTTAAGATCTTTTGGATTTCCCAGGCATATTTTTGTTTCAAGCCAAGTGAAAAGCACGACAGTGCAGATACCTCTTTCTTCTGCTAAGATTGTTCTTGGGATCATACTTTCCTTATTTAAAAAGTCTTATGCCTGCTTCAAAAGAGGGTGTCAGCAGGACAGAGAAACTGGGAAAATGGTTATTGCACTTTGGGGCAGTATGGATTGATTTCTGTTGCAATGTTTGAATTTTCAGCCAGTTAATTTTTTTTTTTACTTCCCAAAGAATGATGCTAACGGTTCTGAATACATCTTTAAACATTAGGGGGCAGGGGCGACAAGTGCCATGTATGGGAGAAATCTAAATGCCAGGTTATTTCTAAAAGCCTGACATACTTGGGTATTTTCTCAGACTTTTTCTGTATTTGGCACAAGTTATTTCTGTGAATTCATTGCTAATTTGGACTACAATTTTTTTTTTGTTGTTCAAGGCAAAAACTGGGGGAGGCATTAAAAGCGTATGATTTTTTTCTAAATTGTTCCTTCTTGTTTTCACATATTATCTTGTAGGTTTTGATGGAAGTGTAGCAGATGAAATTCTGTTGAATAGTGTTACCCACCAGCTGATTTACTAGGCAGGAAAGTGGACAATTTTAATCATGACTTTGAAGACACAAAGTTATTTTCCCGAGTATTCTGTACTGCAAAAAGTGGTATTCTCTTTTCAAAAATGAAAATCAGATTGTTTTGCAATTTCTACTGCATCACACCACAAATTTTAATTACTTAAGGGAGTGCTTGCTGTTACCTGGATCGTGGTGGTGTGCATTCCGGGGGGGGGAGGCGGGGGGGAACAAAACCGAAACATTATTCTCTCACTTTCAGCTGCAGACAAAGATGACAGTTCAGAAGACATATCGGTGCCAAGCAGTCCACACACAGAAGCTATTCAGCACAGTTCTGTCAGCACTTCCAACGGCGTAAGCTCGACTTCCAAGGCAGAAGCAGTGGCCACCTCCGTTCTCACCCAGATGGCGGACCAGAGCACGGAGCCAGTGCTTTCCCAGATCATCATGGCGCCTCCCTCCCAGTCGCAGCCTTCAGGAAGTTGATTAAAAACTTGCATTGCATCAGTTTCTTAGATATACACTTGTGACTTTAAAGGGAAATCAACAAAAGACCAGTCTCCATCTAGGAGAAATTGTAGCTTAAAATGATTCATTTTTAAAAATCCAACTTAAATTTGGCTTTAATGATTGGCAGGTAAAGATGAGACAAGACACCAGTTCTAGTCTCTTTGCAAAAGACTTTTTTTTTTCTTAAGTATTAGTTTTACTAGTTATTTTTTGTGCTTAATGTGTAAAGCGTGTGTACAGTACAATGTGGTTTATTTCACTTTTAATTTGGTATTATTTCAACAAACATGGGGGTGATTTACTAAAGGTCATCCCCAAAACTGTGATAGTAATATTATGTGACATTTTTATACCAAAGTTCTGCATAGTCCCTATTGACTTTGTGATGTTAACAAGGTCATAAAGCACTAGGCAAGAGAAGACAGTAACAGTAAATTTGCTTTTGGTCTTTTTGCCTTTTTGTTGTTTTGCACATTATAAGAGGAAGAACATTGGGAGAAAAATGTTTGGGTTTTATGTATAGCATTTTGGTTGGCTTTTTAACTGTTGGGGTTTTTAATTTTTTTGATAGGGCCAGTACAGTATATGAGATACAGTACTCTTATGCACATACCTATCCTGGATGAGGATCATTACTAAATAGATTTGATTTTTTTTCCAATTTTAAATTGATGTCAGGTGGTTTTTTTTCCCCCCTCCAACACTTTCATTCTGGGGGGAGGAGAGCTTTATTTCTCCAGTCAGAATAGGATATCTATAATTACCCTTTGTTGCTAGGCTGAAACCAGTAAGCATATTGTAAAATACAGGGTTATCAAATTTGGAATACTTAGTATTCCAAAGTAGGTTGATATTTTGTGGATTTTTGAGTCACAGACTAGGAGTTTACTCATGGTTTTGGATGCCAGAAAAGCCTAAAATCCTTCTTCAGACAACTCAAGACCTTTTTTTGTCATTGTCTTGTATTTGCAAGCTAACTTGTACTTAATTCTTGTGTAAGCACTGTCATCTTTTAGTAGCAACAATTTTGATACCTTTCTTGTGGAAAAAAAAAAAATCAGTATCTACCGTATCTTGGAAACAATGTAATTATAATGTGGTGTGTGTGGTGTGTGCGTGAGAATGGTTCAGTAGTTAATGCCAGCAGTCTTTTGCTTGAATGTTTAAAGATGCCTTCAATGTGATGCTGGCTGATAGGTGATTGCAGTTTTAAAATGTTATTTACTGTGCGAACTTGGATAACTAACATTCCATGATGTAGTTTGTTTCTGATGAGATGATTGTAGGTACACTTTTTCTCATTATCCAATCATCTGTAGGATATTGAGTTTTTTTAAATGTGCCATTATCTATTTTGATTCTGTACTCATGTTCAAAATACAGTACAATATTTTACAATAGATTAAGTTGTTTTAAAAAAAAAAAGTAGATGTGTGCTTTCAGGTCGGAAAACTTTGTATAATAGCAAAAACAGATGCATAGTAGCAACTATGGCAGTAAAGCAGGATTCCATTATGTATATAACAAAGATTTAATGCATTTATAATGGGTTGTGTAGTTCATTTGCTCTTCCTTCTCCGTCACTATACTATGTGTTTTTAAGTGTCAGTGCCATCAAGTTTCTATTTGATTCAGTTTTAAATCTAAAAATGTAATTGATCTACAGGAAAATTATAATTTCTACAGTATATATACAGCCATGCTATAAAGAAAACTGGACAAAGAAGTATCTAAGTCATATATGTATCATTGCAGGGCTTTGAGCATGAAAATAATAGGGATTCTAATTATTTTGTACTCTTAAACTAAGAAAGTTGATAACCTCATGTGTTTAAAAGTCTTACTTTCCCAATTTCATTATGAAAAGCTGTAACAGTTACTGAGTGTTTCCAGGATAGTGAAATACAGTGGACCTCTTGTGAGAAGGAAATTAATTGCAAAGGCACAAATTGTGAATTCTGCAAGAAAGCTATACAGTCACTTTTCATTGTAGTTTTGGTGGACTAGGTAAGGCCTCATTGATTATACTATAATTTGCTCTCCTAAACACAAAAGCTTTTAAATCATATTTATATAAGTGGAGTTTTTTTATAACAAAACTGTCGCGCTTGTAAAATAAGTCTACATAAGTGTATAGGAGACATGTAAACAGTTAATGAATTTAACAGTGGGGCTGGAAAAAGAACCATTAAAATCTGTGCTCAGCAAATAGAGAAAATTTATTAGTTGTACTACCATGGATTCCATTTTGAGACGTATGTCACACTACTTCTGTACTTAGCATTTTGAGTCTTTACATTTGACATGTTTCACAAACTGTACTGTTTTCTTTTATGTGCAGTTTGCATGAGTAAATCATCAAAGAGAATAAAATCTATCTTTAAGTTATGTTCCTATTTTAATGAAATTATAATTGTTCTAAAAGGCAGCACTGTCTTCAGACTTATTTCTTCATCCTTGCAATTTTCAGCATTTTTTGGAAATCATTACTGTAATGTTAGAGTGATGTTATGTAAATAAGAGCACATGTTTCTTTGGAATAAGCCTAATTCCCTTGCTCTGCAGTTGAGCCTCCAGCAGCTTCTGAGGAACAAGACCTATCATTAGTTACAGGAGCCCGAGGTAATCTGTAGATAACGTTCATAAACACAGCTTGGTGATGCCAGGTGTTGCTCAGTCATTTCTGGTTGCCCTGACTTCCACGGCAAAAGCACTGTACGTAATCAGGATTTCCAGCTAACTTCCAGATACCTTCTTTTCTATGAAGCCAGGAAATACCAGCTATAGTTAGATGAACTGCTTGCAGTTGTGTTGTGAAAGGTTTAGGAAAAAACTATGCCCTTGTGCTTGATTTTCAGATTATTAAAATGGTTTGGGCTCACTTATGAATGTTGGAGACATATATGGAGTGGCACATTCTCTTAGAATTTGAAAAGCTTTTGACAGAACTGATACACAGGCTTTGGAGGAAACAGAACGGGTAAAGTTGCTGTGTGTTTGTGTTTCTTGCATGTGTTGACCAAAGGAAATTAAACTGCACACAACTTTGAGCCCAGTATGAGACTAATGCCCAAGGCTTCTTGCTTCATTATGTTCTTAGATTTCTGTGTGGGTTATGCTTGTCACTCCAAGGGGGGGGAAAAAAAAAAAACAAGCGTGAGGGCTGTATAACAGGGCAACGGGGCAGGGGAAAACCAACCCACCTTTTCAAGTCTACATTGTAAGACCACCTGGGTTTATACCTAGCCATCCAATCCAAGTAAGCTTTTTTTTTTGGTTCTCTTTAAAATGCTGGGCAAAGAAAGATATTACACTAATGGAATGAGATGACAGAAGTGTTGGATGAGCAGTGATTTCAGCTACCAGAATTACAGAAGTAATTTGCTCAGAGGTAGACACAAACATTTTAATTGGTCATCATAAATGATAATGAGGAGAAAACACAGTCAAATTAAGTGCATCCTAATAAAGTAGGGTACATTATATTGCATTGAAGGAAACTTCAGCAATGCTTTTTGATGTGATTAATATACTCATGACAATGTGTTGTCATGCATTTATATGCTGCCTGTTGCTTCCCTTGGTAGAGAAGTAATTTGAACTGCACTCATTTACACTGAAGAACAGTGAGTGTAAGATTGGCTTACAGTAGTCTTTTCCTTTACATTTTTTTTAACTAGGGTATCAACTGAAATACAAGTATGATTTATTTAACCTGTGTCTCCTGTAACACCTTAGGATGACACTATCAATAAATAATTTGGATTTTCAAATATTTGTATTCTTTAATAGTAAGTCTCCTGTCTCTTCTAAATTTTTTTTTTTTTTTTTAGGCTCTAATACGAGATTTTTTTTTTTCTTCATGAAATTTAAAGATCATGACCTTTCTTGTTCTTCACTTTTTTCCTCTTCAAAATATTTTTCTTCTGAGTGATGAGCTCCTGAAAGTGCTTATATGTTTAATGTGGAATTTCTTTTTGCATATTGCTTCCTCCTTGGCTTTGTTACCTCTCTAGAGCAAACTTCCATTTCCAGTTAGTAGTAAGGAGAGGAATTTCTGCACACTGTGTATCTTGTCTTCAACTAAAATAGAGACGAGAAGCTTATGAAATCTTGACATTTACATCTTCCTAGAACAAGACACATTACAAAATACGTACTTAAGTCTGGAAGGACGTCCTCAATCTCCAGTATTGAATTTTTAGTGCTGAAGAAAATTGCGTTACAGGTGCTTTGTACAACTAGTGAGTGCAGGCTGTATGCTGATACCTTTATAATTCTGCAAAGTGCAACTGTTACAGAGTAACAAGACACATAAACTTGATCCAATTTGTGTAACTTTATTTTAAGCCTTGCTAAAAGTATCTATCCTTATATTACCACTTTTGTAATGATAATGTATGTTGTTCCTAGCACATTTTTCCTATTTTGTTTTGGGGAAGAGGAGGGAGGAGAGAGAAGGTTCTGCAGGTTTTTTTAAACAAACAACCTGTAACAGAATTTAATCTGGAATTGAACACTTAGTTTGAAAAGAATGATTATGCAAGTACATTATAATTTTTAATCCCTACCTAAAAAAAAAAAAAAAAAAAAAAAACAAAAAAAAAACAGTAGCTTGAATTGCATAAATTGATTGGAAATGGTAACAAGTGTACAAAACAGTTTGAAGCAAAGAAGAGGATTCATGCTTCTAGGAATATTTGTTTTTACTACTAACAGCAAACACAATAGGGAGTGGGCAGTATTCATAACCACTTTGGACAGCAGGGCCTGGTGATACTCCAGCTCACAGTTAATGAGCTTAAAGTATAGTACATGGTAGCTTAGGGAGATCTGTCAGTGCTAGACTGAGAAGATGAGCATCAAGAATGAGTGTGCTGTCACATTAGATACCTTCAGAGGAACAGAATTACAGGTAACCACGTTTTCCTCGCCTAGGGCTAGCTTAATACATCAAAGTACAAACATGAACTATTAAAATTCCACTTAATAGCATCTGTCCCCAAGTGGATTGAATGCAATAAATGCAAGTCTGATGGGTGTGTTTAGCTACCCATAAGACGAAAGTTAACATGTTTGTTGTTCGGGGTTTTTTTCCTACTGCCTAAGAAGTCCCTTTTCTTGTTTTGCTGCAAGCTGGTATTGACATGATATGTAAATAGTATTTTCCTCTCTTTAGCTGAATCACTTGTTCTAGACCATTACAGAAGGCAAAAATACTGTCCTTGATAAATCACTGGACTGATGCATTTTAGAAACTGATTTCAAAAAGCCTACTAATTTGTTTATGTTTAAAAATAAAGAGGGATATTACATCCTACATCTAGAATCCTAATCAAGGGGAAATGGAGACAAGTAAAGAAAGAGAATGAGCTTAAGCAGCAAACAAAATAAATTGCCTTTCTGAACAAATTGAGAAAATGAAATGGAGAGGGAAAAAAAAAATCAGCACCATTTGCCCACTATTCCCTCTGAACAAGAAGGGAAAATGGGCTGTGTTTCATGTCTCAATTATGCCAGCCCTTTTACTTGACACTGTCTCTGACATGAAAATGCATTCTGTGATGATCCATTTCTTAATGTTTACAGTGATGTTAGAAATGTTTTGCTCTCAGTTGAGGTAAGTAGTATAAACATCCTGTTGTTCATGGCTGTGTGCTGAGAAAGATACTCTTAAAGGTGGTATAATGTATAGTAAAAATACCAACAAACTTTACAGTCACCATGGTTATGATTTCAAACATGAAAAAGGCTAGTATTTCAGTTTTGTTGTTTTCTGTCCCCCTTTCAGCAAAATTGCCTTAAAGGGCTAAAGATTTTTGCTGAAAAAATAGACAGTTCTTGTAAATGCCAAATAGATGCTATATATTTCACTGGATGATAGCAACATTCTGAACACTTGATCATTTTGTTGAATATTTAATGAACCTCAAGCTATTAAGTTTACGATTTGACTTTTACATGTGTGAATATATAAAAGATGTCTCTAACAGTTACCCAAACCTTTTAGAGCTCTCATTCTGACAAGACTTAACTTTTTGTGTGTGTGTGTGTGTGTGTGTGTGTGTAAATTATGCAGCACTCTCTTGAATGCTGTGTAAGAAGATTGCTGGCCATAGATCTTTGAGCTCTGTCACCACACAACAGGAATGCTGTTTCTGAGTTGTCAGCATAATTGTATTTGTCTGTTCTGCCTATCACTTGGCACAGGTTTGGCTTCCTTGCCATGGAAATACATTATAGTGACTTGCATTCTTCCTTTCTATGGTCTTTTTAAATGGTAAGTACCAGTTAGCTATATAAACTCTGGCCTTTTCATTGTTCCAAAGGTCTGGCAAAGTCTCAGGAAAAAAATGCATGATCTTTACCTGCTCTTGTAATTTCACATCTAGTTCAGATTTTATTGTTGTTGTTTTCACCCATTGGATAAGGGCACACACACCTACTCAATGTAACTGCCCTTCATAATATGCCAGGCACCCAGACATGTTTGTTAGGGTGCATAAAGTCTTGTGGGTCTTGTCTACTGAGAAAACATCACTACTTTGGCAGAGTGAGATTGTTATAAACACAAACTTTTAGAGATTGTGAAGTTTTGTCTTGCCATATCCATTGCTTTATTTCAGTTTAGCTTATGTGGCTGGAGAATAGTATTATGCTAAATTTAAAAAAAAAAAAGGCAAGCATGTGCATCATTACTAACCCAATGCAAAGTCACCTAAAATTTTGCAGTATGCAGTGTCTTAAAACATTTGACTTAAACCAGAGCACCTTTTCTACAACGGCAATTTCAAAGAAACTTGTGCTTGTTTTATGAAGAGGTGAAGATTAATTTTACCATAGTAAAGTCACATTCCTTCTGTACGAGGCTTTCCCAAGCTAGTATGAGAGCAAGAGCTGATTTAGCTAGCTGTTAATCACCACCAATGCTGATTCTGCCAGTAAACATAATTTAGTCAAAGAAAAATTGAGTGATGCACAGAAACTGTGTCATGATCCAGCAATTATCTTTTTTTTTTCTTTCTAACTCGATATTGCCTTTCTTTCTAAGGCCCAAAGTTACTCCTCAGAAGTCACTGTCACACCTAGAGCCTTTCTGTATAGCTTAGTCTAAGCAGGGAAGGTTTTTTTCCTGGATATTTTCTCAGTTTTACTCTCCGAGCGCTCAGAAAACAATGAGATTAGTGTTCACGTGTTATTTGAATGCTGACATAAATCTCCACTCTGAAAGATTATGATAACTGTTCTATTCCACCAACAGCCATTCAGCCCCTTGTCTGCAGCTCCCAGCAATTACCACTGGTGTTGCCAGTGAAGCTGAAGACCTGTTAAGAGCAAAAAGCCTTGGTGTGAGATCTATACTTGAGATACAATGAGCGTATATTAAAAAACTCTTGAAAGTGAAGTATTTCTGAAGCATGTTGGTATGCAGTTTTATATTAAACAAAATCCATAGTTGTTCTTCAAAGAGCATACTCAGAATACCCTTTGGGTTCTGCTTGGGGCATTTTTGATGGACTTTTCTTTCAGAATTTCAGTGGGATATGTAGTTATGTCAACATTCTGATTACTGAATTTTGCTGTGATGAACTGTTCAACAGGCTGCTATACACTCAGAGCGGGAGTACTTAGGATGATCTAATGAGAAAGTGTCCTCCATAGTATTGTGTATATTTGCATACATGCAAAACTAAAGCACACTTGTTGAGGGTGTTTTGACTTTCTGTAAGTAAAAGTTAACTTCTAGTCTCTTTTAGGGCAAACGTTAATAGTTCACTTCTCAGTCTCCCATTTTGCTGCAGAGTAAGAGAAATCTACTTCCTTGGTTTTAATTTGACACCAAGAGGCTTGTGGATATTAAACAAGCTACCTACATGTCACCCCAGTAGAATTCACTGCATCTCTGGGTGTGATATATTGTACACTGCAAAGATTAAGAATGGAAATGGCATCTTGTACATCACAGCTTGTACTAACCGAAATTAAAATGAACCAGTCAAAATATAATAGTCATAAGGGAATATTATCAAATTATTATTTCATAATAATCAAATTGTTACAGCTGTATTCCTGAAAGGGATGATTTTTTTATTTTTTTTTTTTTTTTTTTTTTTTTTTTTTTTTTTTTTTTTTTTTTTTTTTTTTTTGGTGTGTGGTACTGCAATCTGTATTATTAACAGTATATCCAAAAATAACACAGGAAATACTGCGTACAGTTGCTGGAGCAAGGCATTTCTGGCAGATTTCCATGGCATGCTCAGTGTCTGTGAACTGGCCTATGTTTGTCTGTCATTTAAAAATGTGGAAAAGATGTTTGGCAAGTGCTGACTACAGCTCAATCTCCCACCTACTGGAGCAGAGGGTTGAAGAGTCACAGGCTTTAGCTAAATAAAGGGCCTTTATAAATTTGAAAGTAGAAGTGTCTTGCGTTAGTGACGTCGTGCTTATACAAGACAATGGATAATAAATTATTAACGGATCGAGGTAGGTAATTCCATTTCCTACTGTTTCCTGCTGCCTGTAACAAGTAACATGAAACCTGTGAGTTTCTAATTTCTCAGGAACAAAATGCCATCTAGTGGTAACTGATGAATATTTGCAGCAAATACTTTTTCTAACTTGACGTGATGTTTTCATATATTTTTTCCTGGTATTCTACATTTTACAGCACGTTTAGCTCTTGAAAGAAAAAGATAGCGATGTTGGGGAAAGGTGCAGCTTCCCCAGGTCTGCATCTGCAGTCCTGGGGATGCGGCCCTGCCTGCTGCCTGGCTGCTTGGCAACTCCCTCCCCTCCTCTGCTGCCAGCCTTGGGCAGCTAGTGGAGTTTTCCCCTGCTAATAAACTTTCATACGTAGTTGGCAGGCTGCATCTTACTATTACTTGATAATAAAACACAAAAACATTAATTTGGCCAGTGATGTATGAAAAGAGCAGAAAGCAACCTCTGCTCCACTGACTCTGTCCATCCACCTCTCTTCTTGGAGGAGGCTTTTCCCTCTAGTTCACCATTCTCCAAGGAGCTAACAGAAAGCCATTCCCTCTGCTCTTCTAATGAACTACCAGGGAATTGTATAAGCTTCATCATGGCGCATTTTGCCTACTTGACTCCTTAGAGAAGAATATTAACTCAATTAAAAAAAATTAAAAATACCCAGACAAAAATCTCTTCCTCTAGAACAGACTCCTGAAAAAGTAACAGCTATAAACTGTGTTCTAGAGATGAATAATGGACTTTGCTTGTACAGCAAGAACAAATGATAACAAGCCTGTAATTATATTTAAAGCTAGTCATCAATGTAAATTGGGGATAGGAGACAGCACTCACATCCTGCATGTGATTTGAGCCCACTGGTGGAGATACTCTGGTTTTATAAACAGCTGAATGAAGAGAGCTCTGAAGTCGTTTGCAGTTCATTGTGATAGGGTTTTTCTTGTTTCTGGGTCTGCTTTTTCCATGCACTATTTTAATTTCTCCATCTACTGGTCCATGTTCCATTGCAAGATGCTCACAGCAGCAGACACCAGGGCAGTAATTGGACTTAGTCTCTGAAATGTATTCTACAGGCTGGTTCAGAAATCTATCCTGCTGATGTTATTGTAGAAGTCCATGAAGGGAGCATGACATCGGTTTGATGGGCTGTGAAGGAATTAATGAATGGATAAAGAAATCCTTCATTTTAATTTTTGGTTTGTATGATATTAGAGGTAAACTGCAGCAGACTTGAGATTCCGATTAACAAGAGCACTCGCAGCACAGCTTACCCAAGAGGGTCATTTGACAGTTCACACTAGTGTGGCCTCGCTGGCCCTCACGCACTCATCTGGCCCTCTAGGATGCTGCTGGTTATCTGCCTAGGCCACAGCATCAGGCAACAGCCAGTGCAGCTGCAAAAAGGAAGGAGCAGAAACAGGACTAGGGCAGCACTGTTTTAGGTGGGAGTAAATTGTCACGCAAGTATGTTCAGGTAGGCAGAACAGGATGAGTTTGGGGAGTGTTGGCAAATGTAGACTGAAAAGCATCAAGAAATCTGTCTTGTTTGTCCTAGCTAAAAATACATGAGGCATTCCCTACATCTGAGGCAAATTCTTATACCTAGAACAGTGGCTTTCTCTGAGTAAAAACTGTGGTCTTGCAGGTGTGGGTACATCTGCCCTTCACTCTCAAGTTTTCAGTGCCGCAGGATGCTTTGAGGAGGATATGACTTCTCACAGGCAGAAGGAAGGTGTCTTTAGGGTGTACAGGAAAGAAAAGAAATCTTAGGAGCAAATGGCCATGTGGTCAAACTTTGAAATAAAGGGCAAAGAATAGTGAAAACAATTCAATTAGTAATGATCCATCTGAACTTTGCATCTATGTTTTCTGAAGATACCAAGCTAAATACCAATGCCAGAGACTAGGTATATAGTGCCTACACAAAGTTTTTCATTCATTTAAAGAACTGGACAGAGCACAGGCAATGGCACTTTTAATGCTTTTTGGTCTTTATATGAGTAATGTTTGCATGCTATAAAGAGGAAATTAATTTTAATGCTGTATAAAATGATAATCTGGATTAATGGTTTTGATTTTTACACCATCAGAGAATAAACTAATTGGATTTGTTTGTCCATTGTTCCCTTAAAACAGTTTAAAACACATTCTTCTTAAAAACATGTCTATCTGGGAGCAGAAAGGAGAGCAGTTTTCCCTTGGTGTTCCTAAGAAGCAACAGTAAACTGTCAGCCGAACTTTGTGGCAATCCACACTGAACTGGTGAGGGCCTGGGTGTGCCCCCCGGCTCATGCAGCACTGTATAGTGTTTGCCCAAACGCTTTCTTTGATTGCAGCTTTTCAACAGATATTTCCATGACTTATGGGTGTTTAAGGAGGGAAAACAAACAAACAAACAAAAAAAACCCCAACCCCCCCCCCAACAAAAGGGAAAAAAAAAAAAAACAACAAAAAACCCTTTGGAAACTAATTTCCTTATCCAGGACCTGCTGCAGATAAACTCTAAATTCTGAAAACATTTCAGCACAGGCTGAAAGCATTGGTTTCACAGCTCTACCACGTGTAGAAAACCACCAGGAACTGACTTTTGGAAAGACTAAACCAAGAATTAGTTCCCTATATATCTGTTTTATTGGGGATTGAGTGAGTTTACAATTGAATACATGAGGTTGAATTCCAGCTCTGAGGTTGGCGTGGTGATGTGCAAGTCAAAGATTGCAAGATCAGTTGTGTGATCTCTGATTTTTTTTAAAGTAAAACTGCTGCATGCACAGCTGAAAAGTTGCCAAGTCTTAGTAACAGTCTGTGGCATTGCCAATTTATGACCTGGATATCTGCTAATTTAGTTTTGCTTTGTTGAAGGGGTTTCCACGTCTTGGTTTAACAATAAGCAAAATGTGTGATCTAAGTATTTTATTATTAAAGAAAGGGGAAATAACACTTTTTTTCTGTCTCCTCCCTCCTGTCCCCCCCCCCGAAAAAACAGTGATAACACATACAGAAAAGAGACTTTTCTCTATGTGGCAACATAATTTATTATGCTTTTTGGCACAGATAAAAGGGCTCAGAAAGAATCAGATCATTTTTGTCCTTTCATAAGGCCATCGTACTGTTGTAAACTTAAGAGTTGACTAAAGCTATTGTGAGACTGGCAGATCAATATGAATAGTGAAAATCTCAAATCCTGATTAAATGTCACTATTACTTCCAGGATTGGTTTATATCCTCTCTAGGAATACTTGATTTGAATAGCTTGTTTAACAGGAAAAGCTATTGATTCCTTCAATAACACTTTAGAATCATTAAGAGGAAAAACTTTAATCTCCTTCAGCTCTTTGAAGTTGCTTTGGTTAAGTCATCTCTCTGTGATCCTGAAGAGCTAATGCTGATCTTGAAAGTTATTTCCAGTGTTATTCTGTTTTGCTTTTTGTGCCCTTTTGCTGTTACCTGCCTGCTTGCAGAGGTAGCTGTGGCGAGTACAGTAAAGCAGTACCACTCGTGCAAGTGTCTGCTTGCTCGGTTTGGAAGGTTTTATATTCTCCTGCAAAAGTCGTCCTGGCAGAAAAACCCCACAATTCTTTTAGATATTTGTTGAACTGCTGATTAGTTATCCAGTGCTTCTGCTATCTCAACACTTTGACTTGTGGACTTACAAGCGTCTTCAGGACATTAAAATTCATTCTACAAAAGCACTTGATAACTAGATCATGTACGTCAACACAGCAGGAAATTCTCAGAACATTTGCAAAGTTCACTTCTTATTCATATAGTCAATTTTCTAAACTATCACATAAAATTCAACTTCAAATCTGATACAGTTTCCTTTACTAGGGCCCATACACCCTTGTTCATATAAAACATATTATTGAGCTTTAAAATAGCCTCAAATGTTTCATGTTCTCTAAAATTTGTATATTCTTTTAGAGAACATAAGTATCATAGAAGATGTAACTCTGAGAAGCGAGTTGTATGGGATAACTAATATCCTCATTAAAACAATGTAACATGTACATTGGCTTCTCTACAAATGTAGAAATCACTTAAAGGGTTCCGGAATTAGAAAATAATTCCACTAAAGGCACCCAGGTCCTACAAAGCACTTCTGCATGGCAGGTTTGGGCTGCTTATTTATAAGATATAATAAGATTTTATTTCTTTAGCAATTTTTCAAAGCCATCTATCTAGAAGTAGATCCAGGGGATCTAGAAGTCTCAATGGATTGCATGAAGAACCACTGGCAGTTCTGTGGCACAGCTTATGGCTTCAAGTAGGAGAGCATTTGCTCAGGATTAAAGACATTTTAAAGTCTGGACTAGAACTATCTTGCAGACTTTAATTTTTCTTATGACTAGCTTGTTTTACATTTTTAGTGTTTATAGATGAAATTATAACCATTTATTCCTAAGACTATTTTGCCAATGGCTTGCCTTCTGCTTTTTAACTTGCAATTACCAATTTTTTTTCAAATATATTGAAACACTACTTCAACTAATGCCTTAATATGTATTTCTAAGTATGGTATAAAAAGGAAATATTATCAAAGTTAAATAGAAGCTATAAGCTGCATTTTATAGACAGTATAAACACACTTGTTTGTTTTATAGTCATCAGCATTATCTCCTTTGATACTTGAGGCTTGTCCCAAGGAAACACAAAGCAGAAACTTCCTGGAATTTCTTTAATTAGCCTGTTCATTTCACTTAATAAAACAAGCAATCAAAAACATACTGTGTTTCATACACAGGATTCTTAAAAATGAAATTTAGTTATGTAGCTGTTACTTCTGAGTAAACATGCAGGTTGCATTTTAATAATCTTATTAATAAAACAAATCTTGTATTAGAAGTTTATGCTGACGGGGTATGCTATTAAGTGTGTACAAAAGTAAGAAGAAAGCTCATAGAAAGCCTGGTGTTAAAGTATATTCAGACCAGATGCAAATAAAAATGCCCTTTTGCAGTTATAAATGCTTTAGTCACTCATGTATCTTGATGTTGCTCCATCTAAACATCAACTGGAACCTGTTGTGAGAGGAAAGC
The DNA here is from genome assembly GCA_024611175.1 of Megaceryle torquata. NCBI lineage: Eukaryota > Metazoa > Chordata > Aves > Coraciiformes > Cerylidae > Megaceryle > Megaceryle torquata. The sequence goes on along the minus strand of JANIJG010004547.1, from coordinate 13,381 downwards.
TCCAAGTGTTAGCATAAATCTCAACACACGGAGCAACCACAATCCAGAGTGAGTGTGAGGGTGATCAGCACTTTGGGTGTTTGCAACCTTAGGAAGCTCATACCCTAAAGGAAATGAAGTCTCAGTTTTGGTCAAATCTAGCAATTTATGTAATAGTGAATATAAAAGAAATTTGAGTAGCTCTGGATTTCCCCTTTCCATATAGCACGCTTCATTTTCTAACCCTTTTCCAGTTTCTGTCCTTAGACACGTGGGAGACAGGACAACCAGTGCTTCCTCGGCACAACTGTAGTGCTGGAAGTACCTGTAAGCTTCTGTGTGAAAGCATTAAATAAGTTTGTCAATATTTATTAAATAAATAATAAGGTAAAAGTGAAAACTTGGAAGAAAATAGGAATGAGGTTGCTCTTGATATGAAAGGTGGGGCAGGATACCTGTCAGAGAACCTGAAAGTAGCTGCCTAGTTTAGAAGAAAAGGTGTACTTCAGATGTACCTAGCCCAGTATTTTCTGTTGTCCAGCCTGCTTATCTCAGCAGTGTTAGGGCAGAGATGTTACTACAGGGACAAAGGTGAATGTTCCTGGAAATTGTTGCTAGTTTTATCTGTTGCATGGGGAAAATGGGCTGTTCAGGTGCGGGATTTCTTTTTAATGGAAATTACATCAGAAATTAAGATAATATTGTTTTGCCAAAATACATCGATAGCATCTTCTACATCCTACCCATAGTACCTGCTCATGATGTAATTCTCATCATATTTATGCACATCTTGGAAATCCAATTATGTAAGAGCCACAATGTAAAAGTCCTTAAGGATTATTTTAGAAAGGACTTTTCTCAGGAAACAGAGTCAAGAGATGCATCGCATTCAAAAATGGCATAATGTCTCATAACACCAGTATACACACAGCAAATCGTTTAGATGTTAAGCAAACAGCTTCAGTTTAGTTTTTAAATTAAGGTTGTGCTCCTGTGCTGCTTCCTCTTAGATCTGGTGGTATTCACTTCCAGTGTAACCAGAAAAAAATCTAGCTCTAAAGGTTGTCATTGTTATCCACGTCTGTTAAACATTTATTCGTGACCCGAATTGCAAAAGCAGGCATGTTAAGTTCATTTTTCATTTCATTGATGTACATCACCTACAAAACTGCTCTAAGTTATTATGGGATATAGTGCAATTCCTATGGAACAGGACAGAATCCCAACTGTGAGTTTCTAATGCAGTAGTTGTAATTTAAAACAGAAGGTACAGTGGATATATTACACATCTCACTTTCTCTGGCAATGATCATCAGATTCAACAAGCAATTTCCTCCCAGTAACTGTTACTTAGTTGGTACCCTGTAGATAAAAGAAAAAAAAAAAAAAAAATCACCAAAATCTACAGACTAGCATAGATCCCAGTAAAACATTTTTTGTAACTGGTGTGCAAAGGTTGCTCATGGGTGCTATACTTGATGCAGGGATTCTGTCTCTCTCTGTGCTGGTGTAGCATTGAGTAATAACGTGTTGAAGTAACTTTGCCATTAATAGTGAACAACAACAGTGTCCCGAAGCTCAAATGCAAGTTCTCTCATCAAAGGGAGAAAGACTATCTAAAATGCTGCAATGGCAATTCTGGGTTTGGTGATAATCTTGATGTTACATTCAAATAATTGTCATCTATATAAACATTAATTTTAGGTAGCAAGCTTGGTAGTCAGTCTTCAAACTTTTTATGGATGACTTTTAAGTCTTACTGAACAAGTGGCAGAAATCTGCCTTGCTGTTTTCCAAGGAGTAAATGTTCTGTTGCAAACCATGTGAACTCTGAAGCCGCTCAGCAAGGCAGCCCTTGGCCACCTCCCTGCCTGCCCCACAAACTCCCAGCAATGACACCTTAGAAACTAAATTAAATTATGTATGTGACAAGGCTTCTATGGTGCTGTTTATCTGTTGTCAACAGGGTCTGTTGCAGGAAGACACTGTGATACTCCATCAGGTAACATCTCACTATGTCTTCACTTTTACTGCCTGCCATTAATATAGGACAGCTTTAATTTATGTGGTTTTTTCTTCACACAACATTATATTTACTACCTGGGAACTCTTCTTTACAGTTGTGTATAAAACTTTTAAAATGTCAGTGATTAATTTAAAAATCTCATTTATCACTATATGAATAGTGATTTAGTTAAGGCCTGAGAATAAATGTCTGGTAATTAGAAGCAATTTTGTACCAGACCCTCAGACAAGGTGATGGATCAAAGAAAAACCACTGTGGAAAAATGTGCCATTGCTTCCCCGGTGCTCAGCACCAACAGTGAGGGGGCAAAAGGAGAGAGGCCAAAATAGAAACTACACACACCGGAAAACAACCCTAAATCCCAGTAATGAAATGTTATGTGAAGAATGGAGCAGTAGTAACCGTCTGCAGTATTTAAAGAGCCTTGAGACTTGGGAGATGAGGCAAGAAACCTGTTGAATGAGGAGGTCAGAAAATAGCATGTTATGTATATATTTCTCTTCTGGAGACTTCATTCTTGAGGCACCCTTTGTAAATACACCCCCAAATGTTCTTACTAGGGGCTGAGTATAACAGTGCTTTTTCTACAGAATGTGATGCTAGCAAACTTGTTTTGAAGAGGAAGCCTTTTCAAGGACTAAAGATCCAGGGGCACAAGACACCAAGCTCATCCTTGCTGCCATTTCAGTCAAGGTTGTGCAAAAGGGGATCCACTTTTGTGACCTCCCCTGCAAAAGCACATGTACAAGTTGGGGTCTCTCTGAAGTAACAGCCCCTCTGGCTGAGCAGGGCCAGGCTGAGGCTTTGCAGTAGCTGCTCCAGAGCAGCCGCATTTCCTCCACTCACTCCTGCACAAGACAACCCAGCTTTAGTGCTTGGGAAGCTCCAGCTCTTTTCTAACAAAATTCCCAGAGCTGAAGTTAAATCATTGTTGTTGCTGGTGCACTAAGATGTGCTGGCCTGATAAGGCATTATGTAATTTTAAGATAAAGCTGTTGTTAAACAGAAATCACCATGAGGATTTCAGGTCCATTCAAAAGGCAGGGCGTGGGGGAAGGGACCTTCACCTAGTGAACTTCAGGCTATTTTTTTTTTTTTCTGATTTGCACCTTCGATTTCTTCCTGCTGTGTCCAGGCTTATCGGCCTTTGTAAAAGCCAGAGCTGCCACTGGGCAAAATGGTACATCCTGTATACGGCCACTCTTCTCACCACCCCACCAGCTTTCTTGGGGCAACACCTGCCAGGGCCAGGCAAGAGCTCTGGGTATGAGCCTGTCCGTGAAGTCCTTCCCGAAGCTGCTGCTACTGTTCTCTGCAGGCTGCTGGAGCCCAAGCCAAAACATCCTCCCAAACCAAGCAAATAATCTAATCAGGAATAATGACTGAGCTCAGTTTGTTTTGAAAACTCCAATCAGCTGCAGAACTCTTCCTGGCACAGTAAAATACGACTCTAATAACTAACTGTGAAATGACCAACACATTTCCCTAGGTTTTAGCCATAAATGAATTAATAACAAATGTATTATAATTGAAATGACTTATCAAATTACTCAAACTGATCTTAACAATTCTAGTAGTGATAATGCCCATTATGAAAAACACTTTTACTCTCTCTGGACAGGAAAACATTTCTAATGTAAACATGTAGTTCAGTAAATAGCAATAAAGATTTTAGAGTAGTGGAAGAATAAAAGCTGGCTACTTAACTACAGAAAATTGGAGTGAAAGCCTGGGATTTAATCCCAGGAAATGTAAGAAAGTATCTGTATGATGATCCAATTTATTAAAAAAAGCATTAAAAAACCCAAAAAACCAAACCAAAACACTAAAACCAAAACCAACCAACTAAACAAACAAAAAACCCCACCAAAAACAAAACAAAATGCAAACAAACAAGAAAACACTTTTTTTTTTTGTGCACACAGAAGACAAATCATGTAGGCAGAATGAAATAGATTTTTTTAATTTTTTTTTCAAAACATTTTTCATCTCTTTTTAACCTTCTTTTAGCCCTGCAATAAAAATATTATTTCTCAGTAGTCCAGCTGCTCAATAAACTTTTGCACTTTACACATGCAAGATAAAAATGTTTTTTGAAAACAGGTCCATTGTGCTGTAATTCATTTGGGAAGGAATAAAATGGAGGAATTGATCACTTTGGGATATAATGTTTTGTTGGGTTTTTTAACTTTGCACAATAAGCAAAATATATCAACATAAAATTCTATGTTTAGAAAAATTTGACAGGCATAACAAACCCTCATGTTTTTCTTGTATTAAACAAAATTTAAAGATAATGAAAACTTCACCACACAAACTCTCCCTTTTGTTCTCTACAAAAAGACTAGGTAGAAGTGAGAGCATGAAAACTCACATGCAGCAAACACCCATTTTTCAGACAGACCTTTATGTTTTAGCTGCCTTGTGAAAGAAAATGTATTTTATGTACTTGCTGACCCCGAGCTGCATTCACACAACTAGAAACATCAACTGCAGCCTGCACACACATGCTATTCCTCCTTCAGACTGTCCTATGGCAAAAACCTTGTCTCGAATGCTCACCTCCCACTGCACACCCGCCACGGTAGCCACCCCAGTGCCCCCAGCGAAGGTGGGACAAGCTGTATGATGCAAATAAAAAAAACCAACACCTGCACAATCTGCTTGCCCTGGCTGGTGTCTCCCAAGCCTGAGCTGAAGGTTGTGTGGATTTGCACAGCTGTAATGGATTAAAGCTGAGAAAACAGTTTCTGTCAATCGTGCTCAGGCTGGATTTGAGTTCTCAGCATACACAGTTCCCCTCTGAGAAGCAAAGTAATACTTGTAAGTGGGGAAACTGCTGTATCTCTAAACGAGGCGGGTCTGATTGTTCTACGGCTGCTGGGGAAGCTCTTCTGAGTACTAACTAACCTCTGGTTTAAGTATCTGCTTTCAGGTTAAAAATGTAAACCGTGTAAACGAATTACTCCGGGCGCCAAGTCCTTTCAGCTGAATGCTTTCACCTCTGAAATTTACAGTGCTGGGCAGTGCACAATGACGACAGCTGGGTTGAGTGAAATTTCTCGCATCAGAACATTTCGAGGGCAATTCTACAGTTTTGCTCTTTTCCTGCTTGGCGGCATTTAAGGAGAAATTCTCATCTCTCCTAAAAAAAAAAAAAGTCATGTTTCTCACAAGACCTTGGGGTTCTTCTCCTGTAGCCGGCAGGCGCAGCCCTGCCGAGGCGGAAGAGGCACGGGCCGCCTCTGCCGGGCCGCTCCCCGGGGGCAGCCCGCTCCCTCCACCTTGGTTTCCTCAGAGAATCTCCTCAGGGGAGAAGAGTCGTCCGGGACAGCCCCGGCGGGCGCCCGAGGGACGAGCTGGGCGCTGCCGATGCCACGTAGGTGCGAGCGGATGGGGACCGGGGTAGCCAGAGCGGCCGCCCCGTGTAAGGGGGCGACGCTTCCCTTTGTGCCCCGGCGGGCGTCGGGCCGGCCGCGTTGCCATGGGAACCGTCCCGCCGGCTGCGGCGGGAGGAAGGCGGGTCGTGTGGCGCGGCGCAAGATGGCTCCCCGAGGCGGCGGGCCGCAGCGTGAGCGCGGGCGGGGGGCGGGAGGAACGGGAGCGGGGTCTTCCCGCTGCCGCTGCGCGTCCCTGGCTGTTGCTCCCTCAGCCCCCCCATCCCGGGGCCCGGCCCTCCTCTCCCTCTCCCTCTCCCTCCGCTCCCCTCCCCTCCGCATCGGCCGCTCCACCCCGCGGCAGCAAGTGGCAACGGGCGCCGGTGCCGTGGGGCTCCCTGACAGCCCCGCGCCCAACTTGTGTTGTTGCAGGCGCGCCCCGCCGCTGATGCGAGAGCTGCCGCGCCAATGCCAGCCCCGCGCCGCCCGGCCAGCCCCCGCCGTTCCTCGGGCCCGCCCCACCGCCGCCACCGCCGCGATGGCTCTGACCTTGTTCGGTGAGTAGCCGCCGCCTCAGCCCGGCGGGCGCGGGGCCGCCGGCCCCCATTGTCTGCATCACGGCAGCGCCTGGGCGTGGGCATCAGCCCGGAGGGTTGCCGCAGGCCGGGGCCCGCTTCTCTGCCCCGCGCCCGGGGGTGGTTGTGAAGAATAACGCTCCCCTGGGGCAAGTCCCCCGGTGCCGGCCGCGGCTTGGGTTCGGGCTGCGAGCCGGCTGTGAGGCGTGATAAACAAATAAAAGTTATGGAGCCTCAACGAGCCCCCCGCTCGCCTGAGGAGCGGCGCGGCGAAGCCGCGGGTTGGCTAACGAGGGAGCCCCGCTCTCCCGGGAGCAGCGGGGTACGGGGCTTAGCTGCCCGTAATGATCAGATGCGTTTCTGTGATTGTGTTTAAGCGCTCGGGTTCATGAAAGGACGGTTTCGTGATTTCGGGAGGTTGCGAATGTGGCTGTGGTTGGCTTCACAGCCTGAGACAGCGCAGTGGGAACCGGCGTGTGAAAACTGTAGTTTTAACTGTTGAACATGTGGATTATCTAAAGTAAGGTTATTAATCTTGCTTATGCGTAATGTGCTTCATTTTACGGAGAGGAGGAGAGGAGAAGAGGGGTGGAAGCTACAAACTGCTTCTAGCAACGTAAGGTAATTGCAACAGTGCAAAGAAAAGCAGAAATTAGCACGGGGACAGAATTAAAAGCATAACTGGGATATTCTTTGTCATAAGAAGCTCATGCACTAGAAGTGATTTCTAGTGAGTAGGTTTGAGTGATGATACAAAGTCTCTTTGTAGTGTTTAGATGGTGGATTTTACTTCCTGTGTAGACAAATTACTTGCTTTCCATCATCCCGTGATTCTTCAACTCGTACAATTTCTTACAAAAATAAAAATGGTTTCATGGGTTTTCTTAAAATTTGACACCTGTTATTCTGTTGTGGTATATTAAGCCCTGTCTAAATACAAGTTTAGCATGTGGTTCAAGATACTTCTCCACAGATAAAATCTATGTGGTATTTGACTTAGCTACAGTGCTTATATTTATATTACCCGCCTGAGGTTTTTGGGGTGCAAAAGGTAATAAATCATAGTTCACAGTGAAGTAAACAGTCTCCATCATGAGAGGCCTGATCTTACTGAGCTCACATGAGCCCCCAGACTTCTGGAGCAGTCAGCACAGGTATGGGGGCCCTGCATGTTCTTAGTTGCAGGGTGGGTGTCAAGCTCTAATTTACAAGCACAAGTGGACGTGGAAGGTGCTCAAATGGCAGATTGGTTTTTGTAAAATAGCCTATTGTGCATGTTACACTGTATCACTATCACTTCACCTTGTTGAGAAAAGGTGTAGGCTGTTGCACAGGCACTGGAGGTAAATACTGTAGGTGTCCCTAACCAAAAATCTAATTTTTACTCAATCGAAAATATGAATTTTTTTTCCATGGTGCATAGTTCATGTGTTACTACAGTTTTTGTCTGTAAGAATTAGTATTTTAATTTCAGCTTTTAAATAAAGTGGCATTCCTAAGCCAGGGTTTGGGGTTTTTTGTTTGTTTGTTTGTGGTGGTGGTGTTGTTTTTGTTTGGGGTTTTTGTTGTTTTTTGTTTGTTTTGTTTTAAAGCTTACCTGACTTTTTTTTACATTCACATGTATTCTATCTACTGAATGATATTTTTCTATTAACATAAACTTGTGTTACAAAGTAAATGGAATTAGATGTTTCTGTGTGCTATTCCTCCATTGTTTGAGTAAATGACACTGTTACATGTAAAAGATAATGAAGTAGTGGAGTGAGGTACTCTGCTGTGTGTAGGTTTTAAACAATATTTGGCCAAGGGTAAAATCTCAATATTTCATCCTTTTAAGAAAACACAAAAGTGACAACAAATAAGACTAATGTGTGTCAACAAATGAATGAGGTGTCTTTCATAAATGTAAAAGCTTTGGAGTATGTCTCTTTGTATGCAAGGGTGGGAGTGGGAGTTGTGTAAAGGCAGAAAATGTACAATATGTTTGCAGATGAGGTTGTGATTAACTTATGGTTGAGTTAGCACGACTTTGTGTGTTGTTGCGTGTCCTCTGAGCTGAGGTAGCTTGCCACACTTTGTCTCTTAGCATGTAACAAAGACAGACCACAACATGCTTGCTTTGAACTTCAACAAGTGTTCAGTCGTTATCTTGAATTTTGTCTGCCTGTGCATAGTCTCATTTTCATTTACTGCACCTCAGCTGACCCACAGTAACTCATTAAAAGTATATAAAAGGTGGGGTTTAATTTGTTTCAACATAAACCCCTACTAAAGCAGGGGGAAGGCAGAATAAATGTGCCTGAATTATTATATCTGTTTTGAGGGATTAAGCAGCTATAATTGTACTATTTTAAATTCACACCTGTCTTAGAGCAGGTCCCAAGGGAGATGTTTGCTTTGGTTCTGCTGATTCACACAAATTCTGGGCTGAAATTGCAAGTTGTTTTTTTTCCCACCTGTAATGGTATATATCACACTGAACCAAATATCAAATGTTTTAGGGCTGCTTCTAATTGGGTGTGCTACAAAGCATTGCCATGTCAGCTTGGGGAGGAAAATCCACCAAGTCTGATAGGTGCCTTTCAATTAATATGTGCATGCATGTAAGCACAGCAAGAGAGGCGAGGGATGGAAAATGTCATATTGTGACTTCTCCATGTTCTTGATATTTTTTTATGGCTATTAGTGCATAGTCCAAAGATTGTACTAAAAAGGGACAGGACTAGAGATCAGGGTGACTTTGTTGTGGATTATGGAGTAAAATGGACATGCAGTTTAAAGGTCAGGTGTGCCTTAGTTTTTCTACTTGACAGAGTGCTTGGGACTTTCCCAGTCCTGTTTGAGGTTGCCCTTTGCCGCTCCCCTCAGAGCCACACCTGGTAGCCACTGGAGCACTAACTGGAGTTTGCACCTTTGAGGTAGCATCTTGAAGACTCTCGGAGAAAAGAGTCACAGGTGTATCAGCAGAATTTTTCTGCTATAGAAAAAGGCTGCTACCCTTGGACTGTATGTGTCTCCTGAGTTCTTACTCCTTCTCAGTTATAGCTTATTGTCCAGGTTATCATAGAATCATTCAGGTTGGAACAGACCCTTGGGATCATTGAGTCCAACCATTAGCCCTACTTTACAAAGTTCACCCCTAAACCATGTCCCCCAACACCACATCTAAATGACCCTTAAACACATCCAGGGCTGGTGACTCAACCACCTCCCTGGGCAGCCTATTCCAGTGTCTGACTACTCTTTCTGTGGAAGATGTTTCCCTTATGCCCAGTCTTACAATGCAACATTAAAGCCTAAAGGAGGGAGGAAAATGTTAAAACTCTTCAATTTCTCAATCTTAGTTGTTTTAAAATTCTCTCTATCTTGTCTTATTCTTCTGGTCATGTCCTCCCAAGATACCCCGTGCTGACTGTTGGCTGTATGGAAGGTGATAGGGAGCTGCCCATGTTCCCACAGTGCAGTTGGCACACCTGTTGAGTCCATGTGTGGTTATGAGGGAGAGGAGGTAGAGCAGCTCCTGTTGGAAGCAATCAGAGATAGGAGAGCATGGAAGTTCTTGGCTGAAAACATACCTCTGTTATCTATAAACCATGCTGGCTCCTTCAGACAAAAATGTCATCCCAACCAGGGTTCATAGTTGCACAAAGTTACAGTGGCAGAGACGGCCTGTTGTGACCTGTTGTGACCCAAGTGATGTGGCTTTTTGTGAAACTGATAGAAATAGGGTTTCACCAGTACCCCGGGTTTCTGTTCTAGCACTTAGAGCACAGATTTAATCTAACACAGAAAAGCAGATCCTGTACTAGGACCATATCAGCAGAAGACTGAGAACTGAAAAGAAAAATGCCACCTGAACCTGTTGTTTGTTGCAAATAATAGATGGATTAATTTGATATCCATATTCATTAATTACCTACCAAGAGCTGGTGGGGATTTTAAAAACACATCTATCCACAAAACTGTGCAGACTTTCCCACCTGGTGTGTATACATGTCTGGAACTTGAGCAGATATCCAACTCTAGTGGACATCTTTTTCATCCTACAGCAAATTCACATTCCTGTACAAAAGGTGGTCATGATTACAGGTGTAGCCTCCTTTTTCTCTCTAATCACTTCTTCCTGCCTGCTGCCACAGCTGAAATGTCATATAAGCCTGTGCCCTTCTCTGCCATTTCGGCATGAAGTTCAGAGTCTCCATGCCCAGTGTTTGTGGAGTTGGTCTGAAGCCACTTTCCTGGTTTAGCAGGGAAGCAGCTAAGGATACCCACCAGCTCTGCTCTGATGAATCCCTGCAAGGGGTAGCACCTTCATAGAGGCAGGAAGTGTGACCAGTTATGTTTCTGTGTCTAGGGTCCCAAGAGCCCCTCTGTTAACACCCTGAGCTGTGAGATCGTGCAGTGACATGGCTGAGGTGTGTGTGTTGTCATTCCACTTGGATGACTCAAGTATGGGAAATATAGCAAACAATGTAGAGGAAAATGAAGGGGAAGTGTTAAATTATCATACTGCAGTTTGCTTGTGTCTTTGAATGCTCTGGGAAGCATTTTAAGAAATTCAGCATCTTACTTAACATAAAAACATTTTTCTTTCTATGTTTTAGTGTTTATGAGTTGTCCTTATGTTTTGTGAATTCCCTTTCTGTTCGTTTGTTTGCTCACCAACTATCTTGTGTGAACAAAGGAAGACCTTTCAAAATGGCCAGGAGAAATCTTCATGGACGTATTTGTCATTAGTTATTCATGCTCTTGCCTTCTTGCTCAGAGCCTGCCAATGGAAGAAAACTCACCCTCCTGAATATTGGTGGTTAAGAAATGAGAAGTGAAGCAATTCCCTTTTAATCTTTGAAGTGCTTGCACTCTGACGAGTGGCTGCAGATGAATGGGATTAGAGACTTAGCTGTAGTCAGCATGACAGATAGAGTTATTTAAGGAGATGATGAACAAGGGCAATTTTTAGAGAAATTTATAGGGAATATATCAGATGAAAAGAAACAAGCAATATGTTGCTACAGTCAGGAAGCGTAAGGACAAAGAAACCAATTATACCTCCATTTCAAGCATCCATACATTGTTGAAAGAGCATGCAAATATTAATTTGCCCACTTAACGGAATTCCTTTCCACAGCTGTGAGCTCTGGTGTCATAATGCACAGAAGTAATTTTCTGTCTACTACTATGTGTATGAGGCAACCGTTTTGAAATAAGTTCTTCCACACTTGAAATGCTAATGAACACATTACTCCGTTAAGTTCTATGCATCTGTGATTGCTGTTCTCCATGCAAACCATACTTAGTGTCTTGCGTCTGCTTCAAAAAGTAGGGTATGCTTATGTCAGTACAAGCAGGTATTTTCTCATGTGACCATCTTCAAGATGTTGTAGAGAAATCAAATCAAGTCATTGTTCCCTAAGTAAATGTTTTGCTTGCTTAGGGAAGGCTTTTAAATTTTACAGTGCTTGGTTAGCTTGGTCACAGGAACACAGACAGTAAACATTCCTCTAAGAAATGGCTCACAACAGGTAATGCTGAGGATTCCCTCCAGGATAGGAAATACTCTAAAATCAATCTCCTTAATTCTTGTCTTCTGTGCAGAGCCTTCTAAGAACAGGAGGTAAACAGATCACCTACGATTCAAATTGTTCTCTGTATTTTTGTATGTGACCGTGAATGAAACTTAAAACTGGTGGTTAGCTGTGATGGTGAAAGTTTACTGACAGAGCTCCTTAACAGCACTTTGAATCTGTTCCTTAACTGAAGTAGGTAGTGGAAGTTTGTTCATGGACTTGAGGCATTTATACTACAGCTTTTGTCGCTTCAGGGAACATAAATGCAGAGTGCTATAGGAATGGTACCCATCACTGATGCTCCTAGGGAAAAAAAAAAAAAAACACAAAACATTAACAACTTCACTGCTCATTTTATGCTCTCAAAGCAGTTTTCAAAGTGAATATGTAGCCTGCATTGCACTACCTGTCCTAGGTGGTTATTTTTTTCACCAGTAAAGCAGTGAATTCAAAGTGTTCTTTTTAACCCCGTTACAGTAGATGCTTACGAAGTGTTTGGCCCTTGCTTAAAATACTTGAACTTCATTTAGCACTGATTAACATAGGGAAGTTTTAAAGATTTCAGCAATTCAACATCTAGTCAGAATAGAAACTTCAAATAGTTTAATTAGACAAAACAATTTAAGGACATTAGTACAATGTTTGGGGGTCTTGGTATTTAAGATTTAAAGATGAAGCTGATTTGTTAAAAATGGAAACCATGTTAGAGATTAACTTAATCTGCTGACTTCCCTTCATGTATCTGGGTGGAAAAGTGTCCATGCTGAGAATCATGATTATTTTCTCCTAGGTTCTGTGCTAACCTTACTAAATCTATAGAACCTAATGAAGCAAATAAGGAGAGCAACACTGAAAAGGTTTAAAATCGAAAGGGGAGCCTGTGTAGGAGCTGAGAAAAGAAGATGGATCTGTTAACTAGTAAATTGGTATCAATTGATCAAAATATCAGAGAAGTAATGCTAACACATAAAAACGAGGCTGAAAAAAATTCAGTCATGTCTTCTTAGGTTAGCATTTAGAAGTGTGCTTTGTGCAGTGGCTGCCATAAAGTTGTTTTTTCTATTAATTATGAATATTGTATAAAAATCTTAAGAAATCAGAGGTTTGAGGATGGTTGCTGAAACAGGAAAGGCCAGGTCCAATTGTGAGCACAAGGAATGAATTAAGATGAGGTTTTGGAATTTTCATCAAAGACGTTCTCTTATGATATCATCAGCTCATGCAAACCACTGAACAAATGCATCCTTTTCCTCCTTGGCGTCAAGTGACCTGCTAGGAAGTGGAGACAGTCTGTGTAGCACAGAATCTCATCCAGTGATGTTGAAGTAAAACACATTGTGGATCTTAGGATCCAGAAAGAGAGTTATCAAACTCTGCTGACGCCCGATTCACATCAGCCAAGGACTGATGCTTCAGGTGGAAATCTGTTTTTTCTTCTATTTGTTTTGGACTCAGCTGATCCTTTCACCCGTGCTGGGTTTGAGGACTTTATTCTCTTACTAACTCTCTCCAAGAGTTCTCTAACTGGGTGTTTGTTTTTGTTTTTGTGGTTTTGTGGTTTTTTTTTTTTTTTTTTTTTTTTTTTTTTTTTTTTTTTTTTTTTTTTTTTGTTTTTTTTGTTTTTTTTTGTTTGTTTGGTTTGGTTTTTTTAGATATACTAGAAGATTTCCATGTAATAGAAAGCCTGCCTCAGTGTCAAGAAAATAATGTGTTTACATGTAATGTCAGTACCATTGTTAAGACTGAGATACTACTTTAATCAGTAAACTCAAAAGATAAACCTAATGCAAGGCTTTTGGAAGACTATGTTATTTGTGTCAAATAAAAGCACATTAATCAGGATCCTCCAAGGGTGCA
>JANIJG010004546.1:0-44647 GCA_024611175.1 Megaceryle torquata | reverse complement strand
CCTTCCTTCCTTCCTTCCTTCCTTCCTTCCTTCCTTCCTTCCTTCCTTCCTTCCTTCCTTCCTTCCTTCCTTCTTTTATTTTTCCCCTCTTTAATCCTGCCTTGCTTCTTTTCTTCTGTTTCCATTTTTTCTTTATGGAATTGCATTTTTGTTTCTAACCTGTCACATGAACTCTCACAAACTCCTGTGTAATAGCCCTTATCGGCAGCTCACTACAGAATAGGCTGCAGATTTCTGCTATATGCACTCTTAAGAGTGCACATCAGTCTTGCCCTGGGACAACTTTAGGAGAAGTTGCTATTTTCTTACAATTAAAAAGATCCTTGCCTGTATGACTTCAGATTCCTTTCCAGATTAATTTATTCACTGACCCCAGCATCATACTGACCTGTAAGACGGAGGTACCTGCTTGTCAAAATCTGGACTGAAGCAACTGCTGTCTAATAACTGCTAGATTGGGAAGATCAAAATCCCCCAGAGGAGGAAGACAGACTCCATGATTATTAATCCTCAGTTAACCAAGACAGAAATTTAGGACTTCAAACTGCCTTCAATTTACATTGATCCTCCTCTAGTGTCAGTGAGAAGTTTATATGGAAACCAAAGTAGAAGACATCTTTTCTGCAGCATTTGCATTTCAATTTATTCATAGTCATACTATATAGGAGAACCTCAACATATAATAAAGCATCTCTGAACTCATTACTGTCCAATTGTTTGATTTTGGTTAAGTGAAATATCACTGCTGTTACTTAGTTATTACCTCTCCTCATCCACAAATATAAAAGCCTGTGTAAAAAATCTTGTTCACATCTACTTTATACTACTTATGATACTTATAAAAAATTAAATTATATTTTGATTATCCAATTCTGACAACAAACAAACATTTACCATGATCCTTTGTCAATATATTTCACCTCATGCAGTTGTTCTTATGGGATTTTAATGTAAATCCAGATAAAATTTGTCACTTTTCTATTTTTAACAGCAAATAAACTGGGTTTCATCTCCTCAGTTCAGCAGTTATGGTGCAGTGAGACATACCTGAACAAATAACTCCGAGTAAATAGGGTAATAATGTACTACAAAATTTTCACTCCTGGAGGTTTCAATTCATGTCCTGATTTAGTTGTAAGCAAGATGGATTTGGAGATACCCTTGAAGCTCCCGCAGAAGTTTGTTTCCTTAGCAAAATTTATATGATTCTGTAGAATGCTGTCTCTGCTCGGTTTGTACACAAAGAATGGCCTATGACTGGAATATCAGGAATCTTGTAGGTCAGGATTAAAGGGCAATTGTCAGGGTTACCAGAGGCAGCATATATTGCCTGCCTATACCACACATAGCTTTCCAGTAATTCAGCATAATAAGGTCTGACACCTCCACAGTTCAGTGTTTCATATATTCTGATCCCAGTGTGAATGCTAAAACGAAGTGAGTACCTTTGAAGAGTTTCAGTGGTGATGAAATTAAATGAAGAAGCGAGTTTACAAGAAATACAGTTTGTAATCCTCGATCCATAAAGATGAACATTTCAAACATAGGTCCCACAAAACTTACTTTACTTAAAAATAAGTTTTGTTTCCCGCTGCATCTAAAGAACTGCTAAAGAAAGGTAGTCAAGTTTTAAACCTTTCTACAATAAAAATAATCAGCATTAACATCAAAGTGAAATTATATTGTTCTAACTTTTTCTTTTTGTGTGTGTGTGTGATAGGAATTAAACCTTAGGCATGGAGAGAAGATACTGGCAGGAGTTATTTTCTTCTAATTTCAGTGCACAAGGCATTTTTAGTCAAGCCAATCAATCTGAATCACTGATGTTTGAAAAATTGGCTTTAGAGAGAGCAAAGAGAGGGGAAGAAAAAAGCCCAACCCTCTACAATACGGCAATTAGAAAAAAAAAAAAAATCTAGAGGAAAAAGGGTTTAAAAGGAAAATAATGGGTTCCCAAACTCCTTGTTCCAGCATACGAACCTAAGTTAGTAGGTGCAAAGATAAACATTTCAAAAGAGGAAACCGGAGGGGATTCTGCCCGCCGCGGGGCTGGTGATTTAGATGTTGGAGCCGAAGAAAGCTCAGAGGGAACAGAGGGTCATTGTGCCTGGAATGCAGAGGCATTCCCAGCTTCGCGGGGAGAAAGGCTCGGGAGCCGGGAGCTCACAGCCACGCGTGGAAACCCGGGCAGGGCCCGTGCGGGTGCGGGGCGGGAAGGGCTGGCGGCAGGGAAAGCCGGGCAAGGAGGTTCCCCGCCGAACAGCTGGAACTGGATGGTTTGAAACAAGGCTTAGGTGAAACAACAGCACATTTAAGATTAAATGAATAGTTACTCCAGGCAAGAGAAGCAGCTTTTCATTTAAATGAATTTTTTTTAATTTAAATAGCAAAGATTTACAACGAGAGTCTGAGTGAAGTTAAACCGGCGACTTGGCCCGGGCAATAAGGGCAGGGGGAAAAGGGGGAAATGCTCCAGTACTCGGGAAGATAAGGAGAGGATTGGAAGCTGTTAAAAGTGAACTACGTGTTGAAAAGGTCTTGCGTGCCGGGAATATTAAAGCTTTAGAAATACCTAAAAAAGCATGTTTTGGCCCAGCCATGAAGCGATGCACTTGATGACTTCGGGGTAAATATTTTCTAAACCACAGCAGTGGAAGGAATCCCAGTTAGCTTAGGGGGGAAGAAAGGGGCAGAGGGGGAGCAAATCCTGGGCTTCGTACGTCGAGGAAGCTTTCCGCCCCGAGGAGGTTTCACCGGGACCGGGCGCGGGAGGATTTCCCCATCCCTGGCTGCCGGCCCCGGCTGGGCGGCTGCGGTGCCCGGTTCACCGGAACCCCGGTCGCGCGGCTGCCGGTACCGGCGGCAGGGGGCGCTGTGCCCCCGGCACCGCCCCGCCGCGGGCAGGGGGAGGGGGCGCGCCCCGGGGGCGCTGCGAGGGGAGGGGTCGGGCGGCTCCCCGGGAGCTGCCCCGGTGCCCCGCGCTGGGCTCCTCACCGCACACGCTCGGGGCGGAGGAAGTGACTCAGTAAATGCTCATCGTCGGCCTTTGCAAAGGGACTGTAGAAACACTTCCAAAAAAGTAAATAAAAACAAAACCACGGAGAAAGACGCGTCTGAGGAGAACTTCGTGTCTGTCAGACGCAACCGGTTTGACACCAGGAGTTCGCTCAAGCAGGAGGCTACTCCTGGGATACATGGCTACAGAAACACCCTGGGCTGCAGTGTTGGGCTCGTCCACGCTTGAGATTTTCTAGCTGCAAACACCCCGGGAAATGAAATGCCACGTCTGGTGCACCTTAAGACGCCCATACACGGCGACAGGGTGAGGTGTCCAGAGCTGCTGGGGTCCTTCTCTGACCGAGGCAGTGGCTTTCTACAGGTTTCTGCGAACTGTCTCCCTGCGGGGCGCGTGGGAAAACCGGCGCCTCTGCTGCCAAAGCCGCTGTCCTTGCGAGGACAGCTCTCTGGCGTTAGCTGCAGCAGGTCAGACCTGACAGCAGATCACTTTGGGGCTAATTCATCTAACCGCCCCAAGTTTAGTCATCAATGTGCTTGACTTTGCTTCTCCCCCCCTCCCCTCTGGCACTCTGTGCAGAGACGAGTGCTTTAAAGTCTACCAGGCGCCCTGAGCCTCGGCAATTCATATTTACATGGAGGGCAAAGAGGGGTGGGATGCATTTAAAAAATACTCAGTTCAAAGGTAGTGGCTGGTCTTTGCCTGTCCGTCAGATCTAAAAGGAGTGAGTGGATTTTCATGGAGGAATTTCATGGAAATTAAATCTCTACTGAAGTGATCCATTCAGCTTCTAAAGCTCCAGCCCAGTTTTGTATCCTGGATGAATGCCCTGCTGAATAGCTTGGTGGGGATGCAAAAAGCCACCTTAAACTAGGGATTTTTTTTCTGCTAAATTGACTTCAAAGTAGTAATTAAACAATAGCTAGCTTAAAAAAAAAATTAAATCAAGTTATAAGAAACTATAGGACTCAACCATTCTCTAAGTAGAGGCTGTATTTTAGGGGAGGGGAGCAGTGGGGGGATGTTCAAACTGGCAGGGCAGCTGGGAGGATGCAAGTCGAGAGCGCCAAAAACAGGTGCAAAAAAAAAAAAAAAAAAAAGAAAAGAATTGCACAGATTCAGACTTTTTTTTTTTTTTTTTTTTTACGGCTGTGCTACAGTCGAGCCTGGAGCTGGGTAAGTGGAGGCAGGAGGAGAGACTGCAGAATTGTTTGGGATATTTTAAGCAGAAGCATCCAGTTCCGAGGCTGAAGCAGCTTTCTTCAGCCTTTGTCCTGTCGTGTGTTTGAGGCTTGTCTTCTCCAGGCTGCTCTGCATAGAGCTGAGCTCTGCACAGCTCGGTATTCATCTCTTCTTTTGTAAAGCAAAACTGGGTTTGTGGCCAAGGGCATCCTTGCTGCCAATCTTCTCCCTCTTCCTCTGCCTCCCAAACCCGCAGCGACAACTGCATTCGTGTCCCTCTGTTGATGATTTACAAGCACGTCTGACTCGAAGCTAAAACAAACGAAAACTAATCTGCTGTAGTGAACATCGACTAATTCTCCCCTCCCCTGCAGTAAAGCTCTCTCACTTGCCATTTGCTGATTTCAGTCCTTGGGGTCCACATGCAGAATGTTTCCCAGTGTTACACCTTCTTCCATCATGCCTCTTCTGAAAGAAGAAACCCGAAAGTTTATAATCTGATTTTATTTAAAACTTCTTCTGAGTGATCAGTTTGGGGGCTTTTCTGGGCTGTTTAAATGCTTTTGTGGCTTTATTCCCATCTGTTTGGTTGTGTAGAGGATGACACCAAATTAGCTTACAGAAAGGAGAGATAAACAAACAAACAAAAAAAGGCACTGTCAGAGTTGCTAGATTTTTACAGTGTTTAAGGTAAGGCTTATTATTTTAAAGTGAAATGTCCAACACTGCACTTAATCTGATTTAACACAATTTTTTCATACTCCCAGAGTGTTTTTGAGAATTCACGCTCGGGTTCAGCCCAGGGAAGCACGGCAGTGTACACTGGCGGAGAATCTCATCCATGGGTCTTCAAAATACTGTCCATCTCTGACGTGTCAAGTGAAACCATGTTAAATGGTACTCAAGATAATGACTTTATAGACTTATTAAAGCTTCCTGCAGTCCTTCAGCTAGACTATCAAGCTTAAATATTCCCAAATGTCATATTGTTAGTGTGATAGTGCTGGAAGAAAGCTTTTAAAATATAATTTGCAAATGTTACACTACTTTACAAATATATTTCCCAGTTTATTTGTACGGAGAATCGCTTTTCTTTTTTTTTTTTTTAACTTGAATTTAATAGGTTGCTGATAACTGCAGTGTATCATTGCCATGAAGTGATAAGCTAAAAACTGGTAAGAACTGTTTGATGCCAATTATAAAATCCTGGTGAGTTTTAGCCCACACACAGATAATCATGTTGTTACAAGCTTTTGCTGTACCTCTGTCAGAGGGCTGGTTTCCTGCCAGGCAATAGTTAATGTGATAACTAAATTTCATCCTCTCCAAGACCCTACAGAGGTATGAAGGCAACACACACCACTGTTTGACAACTCTTCTTAAGTACTGAAAACCAGAAAGCACTTTGGACAACACTCAGGTGATTCTGTGCTTTTGGCCAGGTATTTAACAGCAACCCGCAGAGACTATGCAGTACTGCTAATGTAATTCCCTGGAAAGTCCACAATTTCGGTTCAGAAAAAAACCATGGATGTTGCCATAAACCACAACGAAAGAGACAATGTTGCTGGAGCTTAAAGTAACTGAGAGCTATGCAGGGTGATTTTTATCAGCTAAGCTTGAAGCCAGCAGTGCCTGGGACAAGATCTGGCAGCGAGTCAGTCGTGTCCCGTTGTCGTGTGAGAGGCAGTGGCATGTTCTCTGAATAACCAGGCATCTTCTCTTTCTCAGGAGAGATTTTGGGGCTCTCGGAAAGCTACCTTGTGTGGCCAGGTGGGTTTCCAAGCAACATATTGTCCTGGGTGTTAACCAAAATTGTCCTATTCTAATATTAAAAACAGCTTGAAAAAATGTCTTCCCACAGTTGTGTCAATCCCAGCTAGGACTGCATTGCTGGTGAAAGAGAGGTCCCCCAGACCACTGGCTCAGGCAATAGGGCTGGTCTGAAATCAGCCAGATCAGCTTACTGATGTGGCTGAAAACTAAAGACTTCCCTCCAACCTCACCCTCCTGGTTAATAAAGATGCACAACTAGCCAAGTCAATAAAGATCACATAATTGCAACTCCTCTGCGAGTCAGAAAGATCTAAATTCTTTGTGGTAAAAACATAAACTACACATATGTAAGAGTCAAGTCCCAAATCATATACAGAATATCTGCCTCTTTTGAGGGAGCTTGACCAAAGCCATGGACTGTTCTCCTGATGCCTTAACTCCAAACATCATTCTAACGCCCAGCAGTTTTGCACTTGGACTTGCCTAGTGCAGCTGCTCCCCAATGTCTTCAATGCCAATGCCAGTACTCACAAGCCAATGTCTTCAGTTATTCTTAACATTTTAGGACATGAACAGTGTTTGTTCATCCAGAAGGTTCAGGAACTGCTGGTCTAAGATATCTCCGTTGTCTGACTGTAAAGAACATACTCTGGATAATTCTAGCACTTCCAAAAACGTAAGGGTGTATTAAATCTATAGCTGTGGAATCCTTTTCTAGATGGAAAACTGAAGTCTACGATCTGAGACTTGTTTGTTTACTTTTAAGGAAGTGCTGATGGTTTTAACAAAATATTGAACACAAATGAGGAGAAGATGTTTTCTGTAAGCCACAGATGGCTTGAAACAATAGCTGTGACAATGGCTCCAAGAGCCATCCAGTGCTTTTGACTGGTTTAATTCAGAAACTTAAAGATGGTTATTTAAATGATTTTAGCATTAGTTATTTCTATGCTAGCATGTTTATAGAAAAAAAAGAAAAAAACATGCAGAAAAAAATCTTGTTAAAATACTAGAGCCCAAATGGTTTTAATGTCTGATTTTTAAACTTGTCTTACCTCTAGCCTCAGCAACTTGCACGTTCCAGTTACTGACTGTAACCACAAACATCTGTTGTGTATTTAAAACAAGAGTACAGTATGAATTAACTACATCATAAATCACAAGTATGATTTGTATTAATCCTCTTCAGATTTGTTTGAATTTGTTCTATTACTTTTTTTGGAAATAACATCAGACAAAGTCCAGTGTTCCTGATACTAGCAGAGAAGTCCACCTGGTTAAGCCATATGTAGAGCATTTGTGTTTAATGCGGTTCTCTCCTTTCCAAAAGAAGAATGCGAACAATGATTTATTATTTCACACCTCATAAACAGCGTAAAACTCTTTCTTCTTGTTGGCCTCTTATATTTGCAACTGTAACATAACTGATTTGTAAATGCTCGTTTCCTTTCAAGAATCAGTTTGTGAATTCTACGGGAGCAGGACCAACTTAGTCATTTGTAAAATGCTATAATACAGGTAAGAAATCTGGTCATTGAGATGTAGATTTCTGTCCATATATCTGAAAATGCTATATCTCAAATACTTGTATAGCATAGCAGCTCGAGGCAATAGAAAATATCAGGATGCTATTAGGCTAGCTGCTGCACAAGCCTGCAGAAAGAAACAGCTCCTGCTCGCAAGCCTTTGCCACCTGTATGGACAAGACAGGAACAAACAAAAAAAAAAAGCAGTGAGATGAAAGGACGTTCCTCTTGAAGAGAAGTGACTTACAGCAGGAGGTCCTAATTCTGGGTACAATACCTATAACGTGAAACCTCAAGATAAATAACCTTTTTCAAGTTGCTGCAGAATGACAAACCTGGACTTTGGTCAGAGGAAAGCACCTGTGGATGTATTAAGGGAGCATTTGCCATTGTTTTGTCCCAGAGTAACAGGAGAGTAGTATCAACATGGCACATGGAAAATCCATATATTGAGGGGACTGAACACTAGCGTAATGTCCTTATGGATACATACCATAATGCACACTGTAATACCTCACCAAGCTAACCCGCTGCTGCACTGCAGCGTTGTCTAGAGCACCGTGCTTTAACCTCAGCTGATATGACTTGAGCAAGGAACCTCTCTATTTTGTAGTTCCAGAAGAAGAAAAAGCTGTTTCAGGGTTGTGAACACTGTACCTTATACATGTCTTTCTGCTAAAATAAACAGTGGTAAAATAATTAAGGTTTTCAGTCACCATTGGCAACATTTGTTCTTTTGAAGGGAGATTTATGGGTGCTTGTTTTGTTTCCCTTTAGGTTTAAAGCCTGGAGCTTTTGTAGGTGCTTTGAGAATGAAAGAATGTAAGATTAACAAACTTGTACAAAACAAGTGCAAATGCAATTACCTATCTAATACATACTGGCTGGGAACTATTCGTGAACTTAAAACTGAGCTGCTGCTGTACAGTTAAAGCAAAGAAGAAACTTGTTTGCTTGTGGTGTTTTGGAGTAGAACTCAAAAGTTTCCCGGACACAAGTACCCTTGGCACGGGCCTTTGATGTCCATATTTGACTATCAGCTAGGACTGGGTCAACACCACTCATCACTTTCAAATGGCATTTGAACAGCCATTGATAAGATTAGGAGAACTTTTTCTGTTTGTTTTTGTTTGTTTGTTTGGGGGGTTTTTTGTGTGTTTTTTTTCTTTGGGATTTTTTTGGTTTGTTTTTTTTCCCTGTTGACAAGCTAAAACCACAGGTACCTGTAGGACAGCTAAGCAATTCAGTATTCTCCTTTCCCAGGACATTTTCCATTCATTATCTGTTTCCTTGTTTCATTTTCTCTCCTGAATCCTTGCCATCAGTTTTTTGTGGATCTCCTTAAAGTTGGCAGTGCTTGTCCTGAAATCTTACCTTGTGAACACGTTGCCTTTGTTCATAAGGTTTAAAGCACTGTCCAAACAGAAAGAATATGAGGGTTGTTTGAGCAAGTAGCTGGGGTTTTGGTTGAGCTGCTTGGCTGTGCTCTTGGAAGGTGACAGCAGTGAAGAGATGGGATGGGGTCTCACCTTGTTTACTTACTTACATCTTGTATCTGAAACCAGACTGCAGAAGGGATAAGATTTGACTGACTGCCCTTGTTTGCATTGTACTTAAATCATGTAGCAGAAATAGAGCAGCTAAAGAGATTTTTTTTTTTTCCAGAGGACCCAACCTATTTCAAAATGACTTTTCTTAAATAGCTCCCTCTGGTATATTATTACAGACCTTAGATAACGTTTGGGCTTTGTTTCAGTCAGGCACTGCTTTGTGGGAAATAAATGAGGTTTTATTTCCCATCATTTAATTAAAGAAAAAATAATTAGCTGTATACACTGAAGTCACTGTAAAATGTACTCCACTACAGCTGGGCTACAGAAAATCTAAAAAACTGATCATGTCTTTGATGAAAGATGAATGGTTTCTATATGTCTGTGGTCTATAAAGAAACTGGATTAATGCCTTATCTGTGAACAAATGACAAGCTCTATTTTGTAATTTCAGTCTTTTTAGATTCTCGATTGTGACATTTCTTGTTCTCTTGAAATTGAAGAAAGTAAATAATTGAGTTTGTGGGTGATGAGCTTGCCAAACACCAGGCACTGAGAAGTTCTGTAAGCTTCTGTAGTGGTTAATGCCTGCTGGGCTCCTTGCCAACAAGGTCAAAATATTTTAGCATAAAGCTAGAATCTCCTTGTGTTGTCATCTGCCCACTGCTAGTCATTGGCTAGCCATAACCTGGCATTAGGAATTAAAACCAAATCTGTGACACTGCTGCATGTGACCACTATTAACGGGATCTCTGGCTGACGAACATCATGATGATAAAACACGAAGCCAGCTGGATATGCTGTTTCTAAAACTCATTCATTCTTTTGCCTTGCTGAGCCCCTCAGTGGATCTAAGTACGCAAGAATTTGGTATTCATGTGAGGTACAGCATCCCTAGAGTGCTCTTAAATGCTGTGCTATGGGAGAATAAAGCAAGTGGCCATGCTAAGTTCCTTTAGAAAGAAAGGCAAGCACACTCGTGCTTGGAAAGTCAGAAATAACATACAACTATACATCACTATCTGATAGCACACACAAAATGTTGCCTCCGCCTCCATCACACACTCCACACTTCTGGTTGTCAGCCCTTTACTGGAGCATGAAATCAGTAGGGTCCTCCACAGAAAGCTTTTTCTGCCTAGCTCTGCACATAGCGGGCGATACAGCAACATGTTGCACAGCCTACAGTTCAACAGGAGCCGAAGCAAACCGTGATCGCAATTATCTCCACTGTCGTCTAGACTTTAAATGTTACCCTCTACAGCTCCTTGGACCAAAGGACAAAAATATTGCCAGAGGGAAACAAAAATAATTGTCTAGGGAAGGAACCACAATCACTGGAAAAGTTTTTTCAAGCAAAAAAGAAAGCAATTGTCTTTGTGTCTTTCCCTTTGAGTTTTCCCTTCCCAATAGCTGATATTCAATAAACATGCACTGAAAAGGAAAAGTCAAAGGAAACCAAGGAGAAAGAAGAACTTTTCCTCAAAGCATGCACTGTTTTCTGGAACTAAATGAAGACACATTTTATTAATAAGAGGAAAATAAAAATAACAAAATAACAAGATGGCAGAATAATTTCTGTAGGGATAGAAGTGTAAATCATTTCTATATAATGATATAAAATGGCAGGATCTGGAATATTTAAATGGGTATTAGCATGTGAGGTTCTCACCATAGCCTGATGCAAATTCAGTCTATACATTCAAAATGATGACAATTTTGTGGGGAAAAAAGAAGTGTAATTTTTGTTACTTACTGTGTTTTGGGAAAATAGGCAGTATCTTGGAACTTGATTATTGCTTTACACTGTTCCATTTAGTTACTAAGGCAATTATAGCTAATAGGTTTTTTTCAAACCAAAACTAAATGTCTTTAAATGTTGTAGCCGCAGGAAAAATGCTTTATCAGTTTGATTTGTTCTTACAGCAGTATGATACTCAGCAGCAACTTTTCTCCTAACACTGAGCACAGTATCTGTGTTTTAAAATCATCGCTACTCTGCAACTAGAACAAATCATACCAGAGAAAGCAGTTTTGCTGCTACAACCATCCACAGTAGTTTTTCTCCTGCCATGGACCGTGGTCCTCTGTGCAGATGCACATTGTGTGCGTGCGTGGTGTGTGTATGCTCTGTGTGCCTGGTAAGCTGCAGCATAGGCATACAGTTCAGATCACTTTTAGTTACTCTTGACATTTTTTTCACCTTGTACCAGCTCAAAGTCACAATTCACTTTCTGTAAGCATTTGGAATTATTTTGCTGCAATGGCTATCAAAAACAAACCAAAAAAAATTATTGAGAATTCCTCTGACTGTGAATAAATAAATGTAGCCACAAAGCTCTTTTAATCCATCCTTCCCAAGGATCCTCTGGAAGCAAGATCTTTGTAGACATGAACCCAACCAGAGAAACTAGTATTAAAATGATACCGCTCTGTATCTCTGCCATGTTGTATTAGAAGAAGGTAGGAAAAAAAGCTTAAGATTAGAGTCACTGTGGAAACAACCAGTGTGGTGACAATTTGCCATGCAGCGATAGCTCTGCCTTTCAACTGAGGCTGCATTTTCAGCATATGGTATCCAGCAGGGATTTGTACTCGTCACTGTCAGCTCCAGCAGTTTCTTGTCCTTATCACCTTTTTACCTTAGCTTCTTCCCACGCTTGCTTCTCTTACCACCTGTTGTCTTGCTCAGTTCATTTCTCTTGTTCAGTCCTACCCCTAGCTTAGCCACTGCTGCCCCGCCCTCCCCAAACACAAAGGCTGGGAAGCCTTAGCTGTGGCAGTCTTCTGTGACTTACACCCTTTCCCACCTTGCAAGCCCGTGACTCCTCTAGCTGAGGCCTTGCTCTGCTTCCTCAGCACAACAAGTAGCACAACTCGGCCTTATTTTTGTGGTCCAGAGCCCAGCGCTCACAGCTGTGACCACGAAGCTGTGGCTACAGGCCTGGTTTCTCTTCCCCTCACAGCGTAGGCTTGAGGACAGCGCCGACTCCCAGCTGGGCAGCTCTGGGATCCGTAACTCCTCTAGCTTCCTTCCTCACACGGCTTGACACACAGCCCCGACCTCGCAGTAGAGCACGGCCCTGAACCGCACCGAGGTTCTGGTGCCCGAGTGAGGCGAGCCAGCCTCCCGCCAGCCTCCACTGCCCTGGCTACCGCCAGCCGCCGCACTAACATCAGCTATACGTGTGCTCGCCTAGCCAGCCGCGCAAGGGCAGGGGTGCCCCGCTGCCCGCTGGTGTCACACTTCGGAGGGGGCGCGGGCCGGGGCCAGGGCCCGGCGGCCGCTCCCCGCTCAGGCGGCGCCATCGGGGGTTCCCCTCCGCCCGGCGCAGTCGCGCGCATGCGCCAGCCCTCCGCGCGGTGCCGCAGCGCTACCGCGCGCCGGGGGGGTGTGGTGTGCGGGGATTACCTGCGCATGCGCAGGCCCGTCGCGGCGGGACCGCGCCTGCGCCGCCCTAGCCGAGAGCCCCTCCCCCCGCCTCCAACGGTTGCGGATGAGCAGTGCGCATGCGCGGTGCTCGCCGCCCCGCCCCCTTCCGTTTCCCGGCTCCCTCGCGCCCGGGCTTCGCGGAGAAGCGGGGGAGGGCCGGGGAGGTGCGCGGAGGCGCGCGTGCGCAAGAGGCCGCGAGGGCCCGGCGTGCTCCCGCCGCGCCGCCTCGCGCGCCAATCGGGCGCCGCCCCGCAGCGTCGCGCCGTCGCGGCCCGAGCGCGCCGTGCGTGCGTGAGTGCGTGCGTGCGTCCGCTCGTGCGTGCGTGCGTGCTTGCGCTCGGCGGCGGCGGCGGCGCAGCGTCCCCTGCCCCGAATGAAAGGGACGGTCCCGGCGAGCGAGCGGCCGTGAGCGACCGGCGGTGACGGGGGGGTGGGGTTGTGCCCGAGCTGCTCCTCTCCCCGGCGCCCCCACCCGCCGCACGGGTGAGTGACTTGAGTGACCGACCGAGTGCCCAACCGCCTCGTTGCCCGCCCAGCCGCCTCTTTGCCGCGCGCCTGGGGCAGGCGCAGCGCCCCCGGCCCTCAGACCCCGGCCCGGGGAGCCCGCCCCGCCGTCCTGCCGCCTCGCCGCCGGCCGCCGCCGGCCTCCGGGCCTCAGCGAGCTGCCCGCCCCCGGGAAGGTCCCGGCGCCCAGCGTTGCCTCTTCAGGGGGCGCCCCCCGGTGCCGTTACCCGCCCCCCCTTCCCCTCCCCGCGCCGACGGCGGCCGCTCGCTCCGCCCGCCTCGGCCCGTTCCCTCCTTCCCTGGAGGATCCGCCCCCCCTTGTCTCGGAGTCTGCTTGCCCCCAGAATTTGGTGAGGAACCGGGGGTGGATCGCCCTCCCCGGGAGCCCCGCGTCCCGCCGAGCTCCTCTCGGTAGGCCCTCCGTGGTAGAGGGGTCAGGCCCCACCGGTGCGTGTGGCTGGGCCCCTGCGGGGGAAATCGCGGCAGTCTCTCCCCAGAGGGGTGCTGTGCCGTGCCTCATCGATCCCCCCTGGGGAGGCGAGCGGCGGAGGTGCCGTTATCGGCTCATCTCCCGCTCCCCGTGGGAGGATGTAAACTTTCCTGAAGATTGGTCTGTGCCGTCTGCCAGATCTTCCTTACCGCAGGCTCTTTTTGTGTAATTTTTAGTTACCTGCTCCATTCTTATTGTGTAGACTTTCCAGGGTTGGGCCTCCCCCAACCCTTCTCGCCTTTGACACCCTCCCCCCCTTGAATTTTTATTTTTTAATTTTTTTTTTTTTTAAGGGAGTTGCATGGATAAGTTCCTGCTATCCTACTTTTTATAGTGACGGTAGGATGCTGTGTGAACATAACTGTTGGCTCAAGGTTTCCGTGGGACTTAAGAATTTGGGTTCTCAGCTACAGACACCTACAGGATACCCCATTTCTCCTCAGCTTCACCCCCCTTCTCTGAAATAATGCCCCCAGTAATGGGTGGTTGACCCTAGAAACTAGAAAGCACTTGGAAGTTTCTTGAACAGATAATCTGATATCTCTAGTGAGCGTGTTGAGAAAAATCAACGCAGATATTTTCTGTACCTTTTCCTGAGAGTTCAAGACCCTTTAGCAAGTTTAATGAAATTTTACAAAGCTTGCATACTTTTGTAGATTTTTCTTCGTTGTCCTAAATTTTCTTTACAAACAAATATAAATTATGATTTTTACAAATACAGTTTTGTTATCATCCAGGCTGCAGAGCAAAACAAAACTTACATGAGAAAGTACAGCATATAGGTCTCTGTCCTTTGTTAGAAATAAAAGTGGGGCCTTAACTCCTATAAAGAAGCAGTAGCTCTTGAAACATTTGGACAATAAATAGAAATTAGAATCCAGGTTACTTTCCGCTCTTTGGTGCTGAACGATGTCTCGGATACTGAGAGCATCCTTTGCCTGAGAGTCATTGAACTTGCACTTTTACGTGCAAAAATCTGTCACCTAGTTTGTAAATCACAGGACAAAATAAAGGATAAAATAAAGGTGCTGTTAGGGGAAGCACCATGCCGAATACTTTGGGGGAGGTTAACAAACATGAAACACTCAAAAATTGAGTGAAGAATCACTAAATGAGTTTCTTTTGTGGTTTTATGGTAGATGTAGCTTGTCGTATGTTAGACCAAGCCTGTGAAAAACCTATCTCCAATGTAGTAAGATGTGTTTTGTAGTACACGTGTTCCATTTTGATAGAGATAGTGCATAATCTCCTAGTCAGTGATTCCACAGTACATTGCTTTCTGTGAGCCAATCTGTAAGACTTTCTCCGACAAAGCTGACAAGCCAGATCTGTCAAGCAGTACATTTAAACACTATTTTATGTCTTATACATTTGTTAGCTTTTTAAACATGGAAAACAGAAATATTGAGCTGGTTTTAAGTTGCATTATTTTTCTTGTTCCAGTGAAATGTAGCTTGATATTTGGCAGACTGAATCAGTTGCTTTTGGGTGATTTAATTCGAGAAGTGAAAACAGAATATTGAGTGTTTGCATTCAGAATCCTGGGTCCGTGGCACAGCTGTGTAGCATGGTTCATCTTTTTTCAGAAAATGGGTATTTTTAAATCGACAGGATAAGAAGTGCATTTTGGCACAAAGAAAAGTGATCCTGTGGGGGGTTGTTTTCGAATTTATGCGAAAGCAAAACATAATTTAGAGAGAGGTCTACAGATTAAATGCATCTGAAATATTGTTCACGTTCGGGGTTTTTTTTCCTACAGTCTTTAGAAATGTGTAAATAGTGTTAATGACTCGTGACACAGAAAACACATGTAAAGAATGCAGGATTGTGAAGAAAACTTTTAGACATCCTTGTAAAATGCTTTTAGAGTGATTTAATCTGATGGTGAAAAGAATGTGAGTTTCCTTTCTGGCATACCCTGATGCTTTTTGCAGTTCAAATAATTTTTTAAGTGCTAAATGATTTGTAATTGAATAAGTATTCCAAAACATTGCTAATTTTTTTGTTGGTTTGGTTTTTTTTTTTTTTTGTTAAACACCAACATCCATGCATCATCAAGTAAATATTTTTAACTTAACGGTGAGCCTTAAAAATCTAACTACGCAAAATACTTCAAGGAGTTAGGTCATGTCAGGTCCTGGCACTGCTGTGATGATTTGCCTTCTCGTGTCCGTCAGTGCCCGGGATGGCACACAGCTGTGAGAAGATACTTTATAATCGAATTTCTTGGAAAGTTACTATTCTTAAAGATGGTGAGAGCCACTTAATAAATTTTTATGTGGCCTATAAATTATTTTCATTTTCTAAAATACAAATTCACGTGTTAAATTGGAGAATAGCTATTTTTTTTAACAGTAGTAATTCTTAATCCTGTAAGTCAGTAGAACCTGTGCCTGTGTTCAAGGAAATGATTCTCATCTTCCTTTTAAGAAAGATTGCTACCAAGATATTGATATTATAATCTGAATATAAAATGAAACTGGTAGACCCAAATGAATGTGTGTCTGTATATCAAATTATTTATTCCAAAGCAGAATTTCTTCCATTTTAAATTATTTTATTAATGTATTTCTAATCCCTCACTGTGTGATGTATGTTAAGCTATCAAATGTGACTTGAGAACAAGAAATCTTTGTGGTATTGTTTCCTGCTTGTCTTTTGTAGTCTTTTTCCTGCTTCTAAATATTTTTTTAAGTTTAAAAAAAATATGAACACACCTCCATTTGAGAATCTGTGTATCTTCAGAAACCATGCCTTCTTTCTACTCAGAAGGGATTACAGAATGGTCTTGTTTTGTTTTTTCTTTAGAAGAATACAGTATAGTAATTCTTTTGTGCTTAACACTTAAGGACTCTCTATTGCCACTGCAAAAGGGTGTGACTAGTTTATCCAGATTGGCACATTTTTTTGTGCAAATCAGCAAGATCTGAAATCTATGCATTCTTCTTATGAGTATGCGTCACTGGCTAGTGAACTGCTTTCCAGTTATAAAAGAAAGCAAATCAAGCTGTTGATAAAGCAAAGGCCTTAGATACAGGGCAGATGCTTTTTGATGCAGGAGTTTTGTAGTAAACATTGCAAGACAAACAGTTAAAACTCAGTCTGTGAAAATCTGGTGTAACAGAAGAGTGAGACTCTGGCAGGGTTGTCTTTTAGCAGTACTATATGCTGACAGAAACTTAATGACATTCCTCTGCTTTCGATTAGAAAATAGTGAGTGATACTAGTATTATGAGAGCCTGACAGCACCAGGAAGGGCAGGTTTGCCTATGCAAATTTCAAAAAAGAGTCATGCATTTTGGTGCAGATCACTATTGTCCCATAGTCCAGATGTATCCCAACTGCTATTCCTGTGGCTGGAGTTTTTATTTTTTTTCCAAAAGAGATGGCAAATTATGTGGTGACTTTTCTTATTTAGATGAGTCTAATGTAGACAAAGGCTGAGGAGGATGCTTTCATTGCACTTGTGGCCGATTACAACAGTAAGGCTCAAATCTCTAAAGTAAATAGCTGTAAGCAAGTCTATTTGAAGAAGATATTTTCTTTCTTGAGAAATGTAGAAGCAAATGAGCGCAAACTACTTCATACTGGGCCAAGCAGTGCGTACGCTCGTTAGGTATTTTCACTTTTGAACTTGAAGTCTCTGCCTGATGAGGGGAGTGAAACCTCAATGTTATATTTCCAAATGTGTTGCTGGTAACACATGAAAAGTTTGTGATTCAGAATGAGGTTAATTTTGTTATTTTCCTTAGATAAGCATAGCAATTCTCATTCTCTTACTGAAAACTAGTTACAGTACCGCTAAATTAACCATGGGTCTTGACGAGGTTTCCATTGCAGCATGTTAGTCATGGATCCTTCTGAAACGTTGTTCCTAACTAATGCTGTTTGCTAGCCACAGTGTATCTGTGAAATACCTAAAATGGCAACGTTTTATCTTCTCATCTCTGCCCTCATCGAAGCCTACATACTCAGATGCTGTGATACTCCCTGAGTGTTTACACTCGAAACCTGTTCTGGATGCTGTGCTGGACTCTTGGGGTTTGGGTTTTTTTATTTGTTTGTTTGGGTTGTTGTTTGGTTTTTTGTTTGTTTGTTGTTTGTTTGTTTTGGGGTTGTGTGTTTTGGTTTTTTTTTTGTTTTTGTTTTTCCTTCTGTTTTTGAAGAAGTTCAGTAGCATGAATTTTATTGCACAGGTAGTGCAATTTCTACAAATTCCTTTGCTGTGATGATTATAAGAATGGGATGAGAGTTTCAGTAACTTTTTCCCCCAGTGATTGCTGGACTTGTATTTTCCATCTAATTATTCTTTTCCCTATAAGTTTTCTATTACTATACAAGGCTTTATATTAATTTAAAAACTCTTTTTTTTGCCTGAAGAACCAATTCTGCTGCTAATACAATTTCATATGAGGTTGTCAAAATGCTGTTTCTGCTGGGTGCGTGCTTATTTGGATACAATGAAGTAGCATAAAGAAAAGGGCAAAGAGAGATGGATCACTTTCAAGCAACCTATATTATGTTTGTAAAACTGTAAGTTAAGTTGTCTTTTGTTGATGTTAACACACTGATTGCACCTTTTTTTGTTTTCCTGTAGCATTGAGAGGATTGAAGTGGCATTCTAAGGTCATTTAAAATCATGACAAGCTCAGTCGGACAGAAAAAAGTCTCTTCAAGACAAAGGAAGTGTGGGTTTTGTAGATCTAATAAAGATAATGAATGTGGACAATTATTAATGTCAGAAAACCAGAAGGTGGCAGCACATCACAAATGTATGGTAAGTAACCCATAGGAAAAAGGAAAGGAACATAGTGAGATGGTAAAAGGCTCCAAACAAATGAAAAATTCCACCAGCTGTGGCATTGGCGCAAATGGTTAATCACTGTAATTTGAAATTTGTGTGGGTTTCATGTATATAAATGTTCTGTATCACACCCTTGAAACTTACAACAATGAGTTTTGTTTTTATAATTTTAGCTGTTCTCATCTGCACTGGTATCTTCACACACTGATAATGAGAGTCTTGGTGGATTCTCTATTGAAGATATTCAGAAAGAAATAAAGAGAGGCACTAAACTGGTAAGTCTCTAGTTTTGCCTCTTGAGAATGGAAGACTATTTTCTTACCTTCTAGGAAGTTTACCAGGAAGTTGTTCAGTGTATTGTATATGTGGGGTTTTTTTCTTCTTTTTTTCTTTTGTGGGAGCTCTAAGGTGATGGGCAACTAATAGAAGAAGTTGTTGAAGTAAAACTGATCTCAGAGTTACAAAGAGAAAACCTCAGCAAATATGATCATACTTCTATTGAAATGAAGTTTAAATGTCAGTTAACCAGCCTTTGAAGTATCTTTAGGAAAGGATGGAAAGGGTAAAAAGTAGCTTATTCCACATTCTCTCATGTAAACATGTTGTTTTAAGAATTGTAGCTCAACCATGGAATTATTAAAAAGTAAGTCCAGAATTATTATTTTTACTGTCACTTTATTCCTCAGTGGCAAATGTAGATGACTGTAGCAAATAGGCATTTTTTTCCAAGCAAATCTGAAAACTCATTTACAGAAAACTTGTCTTTTTGATGAACTGCATACAAACAGCAGCATTTCCCACATTTATGTTTCTAATCCAGCAATTTCTATCTAGTATTTTCTGTTAGATTTCAGAGAAACACCCCACGTTATAGGGACCTGGTGAGGGTATTATTGTGCATTTACCAGTATTTATGATTGCTCCCAAAATCCACTTTTAACTACCAAAGGTACTTTTATTGCTTCTTTTTATACTGATTTGATAGAGGATTCCATGAATATAGATGTCTTTGAAGGGTACAGTAGTGATTACAGCTCTACCAAATTAATGAGAATTGAGTAGCAATGACTTTTTTAATTCCCAAGAAGCTAATCTGTGATTTATTTATTTTAAAATTATTATTTATTTAGAACTAGTTTTTCATTTGGAAAAATGAGTGAGGCTTTTAAAAAATGTTTTTAACAAATTATAAAATCACTCCTCACATAAAAAAAAATCAGCTTACTTATTTAAAGCACTCTTATGTATTTGTCAGTTCTTGAGCTGCTATGAGTAGTCCAAAGTAGTATTGTAGAAATAGAAATAGATAATAATAGTCTAATATTTCATCAAGTGTTTCCTTTGAAACTTCTCCAACGCAGACAACTTTATTTGCTCTAATTAGCCAGAGCATAAGGAAATAACTGTTCACAAGTCATTCGTGTTGTGATTAGGAATTTCCGAAGAACACTGCACTAAGTGGAACTACAGATCGTAAAGAAACTTTTTGATTCTTGGGTCTCTTAAATGTTTTTTGAAGGTCATTTATTTTTATGTCATTAGCGGTTTCCGTCTTTCTGCTTCTCAATCTCTTTTATGTTTCTTCAGCGATGCAACAGCTGGATATATTGTTGGAGCTCCCTAGCTGTGTGTATCAGGCACTTTGTTCAGCTTTTTGCAGAAAACCTGGACCTGGTTAACCTCGTAGATTCATAGTCCTGAGACGTTTCGTATTGGGCGAGAAGTTACAAGACAGTTTAGATCTTAACTGAGGTGCTTTATCTCTGCCTGTAGCTGTCAGCAAACTACAGCTTCGAACCACTCTCTGGAGGAATCTGCCTTTCTCCATTGACTTTTATAGGAAGCTTAAAGCTAAACGTTTACAGTTAGCCCAAGTAGCCCCTCTAAGGTGTGCTTTCTGTTCTAGCCTGTTCTTTTATGTGGGAACATGTTGAGCAAAAAATATCTCAGCGTGGTGCTCTGGGTTAAGTAATTATATTCATAGCTTGGACTGAATTTGCCTGCTGGCAGATTTTCCATAGCTGCCCCCCCTTCAGGAGGTGCTGCTGCTGACCTGGTCTGCACCGAAAATTGAGGCCTAATCATTACTGATAACGATTGAGGTGGAGCCTTTCTGATAGTAACGTATTTCAGTCTGAGAAAAGTTTATAGGTTCAAACCTCAATAGGTCAGTAATAAAAATTTGCAAAGTCTAAATATTTGGGAGTACAAGGCACTGCTATCACTATTATTTCTGTTAGCTGTGTGTGGGAGGATTTTTTTTTAAGGAACGTACCTATTTTACAGCTTGTCAAACCACATATACCCAATATAACTTCTGGGAATTAATCTGTTGACAGTGACCAGTACAGCAGGACTTGTCCCAGTGGAATAATATTTTATTACTGTCAGGAAATGGAAAGCAGTAAATCAGTATAAAAATTCCTATGGTCTGTTTTGTTCATACAGATACATCACGGTGCTCATAAAAAGAAAGTTTTCCTTTAGTCATTTCTGGCTTTCAGAATACTGAAGTACTGACTAAAATTGATTGGGTGGATATAATTTCAACCTAGGCTTTTATAAAAAGCTTTGATCATCCATTATTTTATATTAAACCATAAGGTATAAAAAATTGATGGGGTACAATGCCCATACACATTAGATAACTATGGAGCAGTATATAGCTATACTATTTCAGAGCTTGCAGAGGAGTAAATTTAGATGATCCAAGGCTTTGACTTTTTTACTGTTTGGTTAACTTTATTAAAATTGAAAAGCAGGATGGTGATACATAACTTTGGTACGTTTATTTGGCATGTTTGAGACTTGACTAATCTAGTGTGGTGGACAGAAAGTATATTCCACAAAAATATCCGTAAGGAGTATCCTGTGTTACATATTTAGGCTTATGGATTTGGAATTAATTGTAACCTTTTGGTGACATGGGCAACACGCAGGGTACAAACAAAAAGCTCCAGTTGTCTGGGGAGGGGAGATTAATGGGACATTCTGAGACTTTGGGTCAATATTATGTCAGTAAAAATAATAGAGAGAAAAATACCATAACACTGGCAATTCCTTCCTTCCTAACACAATACAAGAAGTGAAGCAAATAATTTAGACACATGGTAACTGGTGTATCCTAAGCAATGATGGGTCTAACATGAGAAGAATTAAATAATGGGAAATAAGAGTAAAGCAACAGGCTCCAATTTAACCTTTTCTACAATATACATTTAGTATATAAATTTAGTCTAATTGAAATACATTCATTGTATTTAACAAATATTTCACTAAAATGTTTTGGGAATAACTTAAAAAATAACTGTACAGAAAAAAGTAGTAAAGTTAGCTGCTGAGGCCAAGGTAAACTTGCAGGTCATCAGTATTTTTGACTGTGAGATTCATTACCAAATGAGTGGTTAGATTTATTTATTTTTCCCCTGCTTTCATAAAGTATCTCAGTATAAACAGGTAAAATTCATGTCTTTAACTCTTCAGAGATGGTTGGTGCAAGCGGCCTGTCCTTGGCAGTGGGATTGTTAGGTAAATAGCTGCGTCACTTTGATCGAACACTTACCACAGA
Organism: Megaceryle torquata; assembly: GCA_024611175.1. Taxonomy (NCBI): domain Eukaryota; kingdom Metazoa; phylum Chordata; class Aves; order Coraciiformes; family Cerylidae; genus Megaceryle; species Megaceryle torquata. The sequence goes on along the minus strand of JANIJG010004546.1, from coordinate 22,798 downwards.
AGTAAATTACTTATTTTCTTCACTTGAGTGATGATCAATGTATGATGGTTGTTGTACTGTTGCAGAATTGCAACAGATTTCTCCTTGAAATTAAAATTCACTGTGAAAAACACCTTAGAGCAGGAAGAATAGTAACTAGTGCATAACTCCATTTATTTTGTCACCGGGAGCAGAAACTGTATTAAGCCAACAGTAATATGTGCTTTCTTTTTCTTTACAGATGTGCTCTTTATGCCATTGTCCTGGAGCAACCATTGGCTGTGATGTGAAAACATGTCACAAGACATATCACTACTACTGTGCTTTGCATGATAAAGCTCAGATAAGAGAGAAACCCTCACAAGGCATTTACATGTAACTATTATTTATTTGCTGTGTTTATTTTTCTATTTGTATTTCACATTCTTTGTTAAAAGAAAAAAAAACCAAAACAAAACAAAATGCAAAACAACCAGCAAAGAAAAACAAAAAAACCACTTTGGAATCTAAACAAAAAAAATCTACTGATGAATGTGGCATTCAAAATAGTGATGTGCTAGAAAAGTGTATTTTTCACTGCAAGAATTGTATATCAGTGAGTCTTACAAGTGGGAAAAGAATGTACTGGCATTTAAATTTAAAAGATGAGTAAATAATCTGTGAATCGTGACTGACTTGACAGTTTTCAACTACTTTGTTTATAGGATTTTATGTCGAAAACACAAGAAAACTACGCATAACTCTGAAGGTAAAATTATTCAATATAAATTTATCCCATTGTAGAAAGATATTTGATTAAATTTTTTTTTTTCTGGATGATATAAATGCTTTCAGTAAAAATGAGAACTACTTTTTTTGTTGTTTTTGCTAAGAAACAGTGAGTTTGGAAGCCCATCTGATTTCTGTATTTTCTCTGAAAATTATTTGTTGAGGTGGAAAAAACCCTAAACCAGAAATTTTCGGATGCTTGAAAGATATTGTGTTCTGTCAAAACAAAGTTTGGGTAGAAGTAATGCATTCCCTTCTGGGAAGAATCTGGCTTATATGTGTAGTTAAATATTCATAATATTAACATCTAAAATATTTTGTCAAGTAACAGCAGATTTTTGCTATTGCTAATGTTCCCAAAGTTTCAGTTTTTCTTTTTTTTTTTTTAACTGTTGAATAGAGTTTAACCCTTCAAATAGGAAGGACCTAATAGTAAATGAAAAGGTCTGTGATCAGATGACTTTCTGAGTCATTTTGAGAGAGCCTTCATAAAAGCTCTGAACCTTTGCAGAGGAGAGGAGTGAAATGTGTGAGGGGTGATATGCCACAGGTGTACATAAATCGTGGTTACAATTCCAAACTAGTTGTGCTATTGTGCATTTATGCAGATGGTTTTTCTTTTTCCTTTTTTTCTGCTGTGTATGAATTTGGGTAAGCATACTGTTCTTAGTTTATTTTTTGCATTACTTTCAACTGCATTGTCATCACGTTTAACTAATGAGGAGTACATGACTCTGAAGATCGAATTTCCTAAATTACTTAAGTCTCTTTCTGCCAAATGTATTTTTAAGGCAATATAGCACTTTTTATGCTATGGGTAGTAGATCTATTGATGGTAAGGTTTGGATGTTATTTCAACATTCAGAAAAATTTTGAAGGCAGTAGCAAATCCTAAATGAAAACATTTTTGTTGTTGTTTTTTAAATCTATTTGAGTAATTGTCACGTGCTTCGTATAAAACACTGATTTTGCTATTGCAAGGTTTAAACAAAAAAGAGCAGTATACATGTTCTGAAAAAGAGACAGGGCCACATTATCTTGTAGTTTGGCACTTTGTTTCTTTGTTTTGGCATTTGTTTTGCTTCTTAGCAGAAACAGAATATGAAAGACATTTGAGTTCAGAGAGAGATTAGTCTCTTTAACTGATATTTAAGCATAATCATTGTACTTATTCACAAGTGGCTCAGTGTTTGACATCTGTTGAAAAATTCCTCCAGTTCTTCACGGAGCCCAATGCCAATGGATGACTTGTTCCGCTTGGAATTCCTTGCAGGATCTGAACTTGTGCTTTTCTTTGAGAAAAGAGTTTTAAGAAACCATTCTCTCCTGTTCTGTGATGTCATTCTCTAACAGCAGATGCTTTAAAATTTCATATGGATATATTTGTCTGAGAAGACATGGGAAAAATTGCTAGAGGCATAGTGGCTTTTTCTTCTTACGTGATGATGATGGCATTTTATTAAAACATTAAACTAGACTCATCCAAAGAGACCTGACTGAGGGTAGGCGAAGGAGGAATGAACAACATCATTCAGAAAAACTGAGGCCAAAGAATCCAAAAGTATCTTACTTAGCATTTACTTTTGCACAATTCTGTTTAAAATATTTAGTTCTATTATGCTTTATGTGTCTAGAAATATGTGTAGCTGTAACTCCTTTTTTTTTTTCTGTTTTTTTTTCATTTAATATTTGACTGAAATTTTACTCAGTGCCCTTTCCTAATGAATATGTTCTCTTTTTAGTCTATACAGTTTAGGGAACTATGTCCACAAAGTATTACTACTTAGAATTATGGATTTGATAATCCCAAACACTGGGGCTCTGTTGTGATAGATCGTTAAATCAGAGAAAGCAAAAATACATACTGCAGCCCTCTTATGGAAATGACTTAGTGTTGTATAGCAATCGTATTTTGCTACATAGAAAACTGTCTTTAGAAGACAGAAATAGACAGGGTGGTTTTCAGAGTTTTAAAGAAGAGACATTAGAAGGTTTGTTTCTTAATATTTATATGCTGAAGTTCAGTGAAATGGTAACTGGAAGATGTTGGATGGTGAAATTAAGCTTTATATACGTATCTTATTGATTTATTTCTTGAGGAAAATATGAACATCAAAGAGGAATTTCAGTGTGGAAGAGTGGTGGTGGTGGTGTGTGAAATCAGAAAGGATTCTCAGAGAAGAGTGACTAGACTAGCTAGGGACACTAGATGCTAAAATAGCGGCGCTTTTTTTTTTCTCCCTGTCTTGTTTTTGTTTCTTGGATCTGTGAATCCTGGCTCTCAGCAGTGTTTTCATAACAGAATAGTTAAAGCTCACCTGTGGTTATGTCACTCAGTGTAGGTGTACAGAGGCACTGGGGTTACCAGTCCTTGTTAATTGGAAACATTGCTCTTGCTCTGGCATAATGGTGGGTTGTGTTTTTCTTGGTCCGTGTAGACCATCTGGGGGTTTATCCTTTGTTCTCTGTATCCAAATTTAATTGTTGTGGTCAAAGTAGTTTTTTTTATGTCACTTAAATTAGGAAATGTTGGAAGAGTTTTTAGGAGTGTTTGGTGCAATCCAGAACAGCTTTTTTTTTTTTTTTTTTTTTTTCTGTAGGTAGTAGTGCTGCATTAGTACTGTGAGAAATTTTTTTTTCCTTCCTTTCCCTGGAAAGTAGATGCTTTTGGGGGCATACTCATTCAAGTCTGAGATCTGGCTAATATACCTTTTGTTAGAAGTTCTGCTTTAAAAAGTATATCCATTAAACATTTAATAACTGTTAAAAGAAAATTTCTTGAGAAATTAAAGTTACCCAATTAAAACCTGATAAAAAGAACTTCTTAGATGTTACTTATTGCTGTCAGGAAGTTCAAGTGGTACAAAAATTCATCAGACTAAGTATCTCTCATAAGACAAAATTAATGAGCCATATGAGTTCATTTTCCTTTAACTGACAGGAGTTGCTGAGCTACTTTCTCTTTTCTTTGAATACAAAAATATGAAAAATGGCAGAAAATTCTTGTGCTCTTAAATCCATTATCTGTTTCAGCAGATTGATGAGTTTGTTTCATTTATCTGCATGGCCTAGCCTTTGGGTGACATAGAACAGGAAAATTGTGTTTCTCCTATGTTCCCTTTGTGTATATATGTTTCAGAGGGATTCTTGTGTGATGTGTTCCCACTAACTGGAAAAAGGAAAGTAAAAGTGAGATACTCTCACTTTCTACTAGGCTGTGGCTGTGAGGTCAACAGACTTGAAGACACCTGCTCAGAGGAGCAGACCAAGTTAATGAAAGCTTCATGTCTAGATTTTTCTCTTGCAAGTTACAAATCTAACAAAGTAACCTGACTTAAACTTGAGGTAATAGTTTAATTCATGATTGAGGCAAGCAGTCTTAAGTTTCCAGTACCTCATAGGTTACAGAAATTGCTGCCAGTGCTTTCAAACTATCACAGCTAACTAATAGTTGAATTACTGTTCAGTTTGATACAATGTAATTTATTCTTTTTGAAGAATAGAGTATTGTTGAACTAAGGTTTTGGAACTGTTTCTTGGACTTTAAAGTACTGGAAATAATTGTTGAAAAATTTATAAGCTGGTATCTTTCAGTTCCCTGCAGGTGGGGCTGCCCTGGCCCCTGTGTTGGATTTAAAACAAATTCAGCTAATCAGGAATAGTTTAGTATAAACTAAGATAAGAATGTAATTTCATTCTTCTGTTACATAGTGGTAAAACAAAGAATAATGAAGACAGCCATGTGACTCTTTATTGTTAATGTTTACAACGGATGCTTGGGAACTGTAGGGTCAGAAAATAAAGTGTCGATAATTCTTATTGTAGCTGTACTCAAAGCCTCAGGAAATTGTTTCCACAATGGAAATAAGGACATTCTCAGCATCCTTTTCATGTTATTCTAAAGATCAAACATGAAATCTGTGCTTCTTGTACCACTTGGTAAGTTGAGTCAGGATGAATATTTCTCCGAGGCCTATTTAGAGATGCTGCAATCTGTATCAAACCAACTACTTTTTCAAGGCACCGTGTGAGCCAGAGGCTGGCAGGAAAACGTCCGAAACTTTTTTGGCATTGTAGTTAGGTAATATCCTGATTCATCTTTGGACTCTTCAGCCAGTGTTTGTTCCTAGTTGCGCTTTCTGTAACGTGGTTCACAGCATTAGCTTGCCTAATGTTGCACGTGCTGGTGCCAACAGATGTACAAGTTGCACTAACCTTGCAGTTTGGTGTTGGTTCACTTCTTGCTGGTGGATGATAACAAATTCTTCCTAGGCTTTGCTAACTCAGCCTTCTTGTTCTCTTTTGGAGAATGCTGCTCTGAATGTGGCAGCAAAGATGTATGTAACGTTATGATAAAACCATTGGTCCAGGCAGTGTTAGCAGTCTCCTACCCAGTCCATTAGAGACTAACGAGGCCTTCTGCAGAAGGATCACAATGGCATTTTCTTACCAGAAAACACACAGATAATGGAAAAGGAAAAAAATGTAAAATGTGGTGAATAGTTTGTCCTGTCTGAGCACTTGTCCTGTGGTGTTTACATTCTAATTCTCCTTCCTATCTAGCAAGACATTATACAAATAGACACTTGGTCAGATAACTCAAAAGCTTTATCATACCAGTTGTCATAAGCTTTCTGATTATGCAGATAAGCTGAGTCTATTGTCTGTCTTCAGACTTTGCCAAAGATTGTTTGCATTTAGATTGTATGGTCATTAAGGACAATTTTATTCATTTTCTATGTTAGAATCTGTGTTTCTATGTTCTTTGTACATTAATTAAAGAAATAATCTCAAGTACTTCATACCACAGACACTATTCAGTCAAAAATAGCTATTGGACAAGAGTCATCAGTTCCTTGAGGTGCCTGATACTTTCAAAAACATATTAGTGATGGGACATAAGGGGTAATTCAACTTTTTTCTCCATTCAGCACTTTGTTCAATTTACATCATTTGCTGATAAAAGCTACTATTAATTCATGATTTATTTACCTGATTTTGTATTTTATTGCAAGAGGTTTCATGCAAAACCTCTGGTTCTTACTAAGGCTTACAGATGCATTCACAGCTTTATTATTGACTACTGGGACAAAAAGGCTTTCTCTTTTGTTGGTTTGTTTTTTTGTTTATTTGTTTTGTTTGTTGTTGTTGCTGTGGTTTGGGGTTTTTTCAATTGAAAATAAAATATGTTGCCACATATGATTTATTGAGTTTCAGCATATTTTAAGGGCATTTTCCTTTAACATGCTAAAGTACTTTTTTCTTTCTCTGCTATATTTAATTTCCCTTCTAAAAATCTGTTAATGTTGATTTTGTTCTGTAATTTTTAGTTTGTTTTATCCCAACTGCACTGTAGAACTTTAAATACATATGTGTGATTTCAGATTTACATAACAGTGTGTCTAAGCCACTTCCACGTTCTTTTTGGCTCCTTTTTATGTACAGCCTTACTTGCACATATATGTTGTCAGTCTGTTTCGTTTATTATCTTCCACACACAGACTTAGCCCCCTTTGCTTCTGGCTCACTTAGTCTGTTGCTTAAGGTAATGTAGGAGATGGATACAGAGAGCAGTACTGGCCTTTATTGTACACATCCTCTTTTTATTTGGTCTTTCACAGCCTTTAAATCACTTAATTATTTTATTACTTTGCTTTAACCTAGCTTTTGGAAAAGGGCGATTCCATGTCTATTTCAAGCTGATACAATATAGAATAAAATATAGCTCTTCTCTGCCAAGACTTATTTTAAACAGCAAAGCATCTTGATCCTTTTCCCTTCTAGTCATGATCAAAGGAGAATTTTTAGATTTCTCTCTGAAGCAGAGTCTCCCTGTTAACAAGTTTATGTAATACAGCATTTTGCTAGTCTTCTTTTTGTGGTACTAAAATGCATATTTGGGGCTGTTGCTGCTCATCTTTTCCCTAATTGGAATTTACAGTTTCATGTTCTTAGGTGCTTTTTAAAATACAGAATGGTTCTTCTTGATTTCTACCCCCACCCCTCCTTCTCAGACCATACTGCATATATTAAGCTTGGTTTTTTTGGATATAGCATGTAGGGACTTTGGAAGGCAGCTTGTAAGATACCTCCTTTCAGGACTTTCAGTAACGTTCAATGTTGAGAATATTATCGTGATTTTAAAAATCAGTGCAGTAATGGGATATAGGACGGGGGGCAGTTGAAGAATATCTAGGGAATCTCAGGGGACTCAGAGTATGGGTGATACCCATGATAAAACATCACCTGGTCAGGGAGGAGTTGAACAATTTTTTGTGTTTTCCTTAGTTCAAGCTGACATGAGAAGTTGGAAACACTCAACCATCAGATGCCAGGGAAACAGGGTAAGCTGGCAGTGGGCTTGAGGGGAGGGATAGGGCACAAACCAAATTGTATATGAAACAGTAAAGGCCATCCAAGGCAGGAGTATTTTAAAGATGGTTACAGTCTCTTCCTGTACAGTTGAACTAGTTCATAGTGCTGATAAAAATGAGAGAAACTTTACTGTTTTGAAGTATCGGTCTTTCAGATACATGTGGTAGAGCAGATCCTTGAATCTTAGTAGAGTTAATCTGTAGGTCTATGTCACTTGTAGAAGGAGACCTAAATCTGCAAGGAGTTTTATTTTAATGAAGGGGTCATGTAGCATTTAGATTTCAGTGAACTCTGAACTTTCTTGGAAGTACTGGTTTTGAGCAGAGAGAAGGGGTTTTGAGGAAAGCTGTGCAAACTTGATTAGTGGGGTTTTTTTGGTGGGTTGTTTTTCTTTTTTTTTTCTTTTATCTTACACTGAAACCATCTTTTAAAATTATAGCATTTTTACTTTTGAAATCTTTAAATAATTGTCAGCTTAAAAAGTTACTCTATAAGGACGCTGTGACATTTCTTATAAGCGGTTGATTTTCATAACATGTGCTTGGTTTTTAGCAAGTATGATTCACTTCCAGTTTTGAAAGTGTGACTGTGGAGAATTCAGGGTATGCTTTAATGTTGTTTAGAGAATAGGGGTGGACTAAGAGGTAGAAAGCATTATGGTTGACAGAATTGATAAGGAGCTTTGGAAAAAATAAGGGATGTTGGTGAATGGACTACACTTGCTTTCTCAAATACAGTAGAAAAATTATTTTGGAAGGAATATTTTTAACTTAGTGATGTTACTTAAAGGGTCATGAATTCAATAGTCACATTTTTGTAAGACTTTTTTTTTCTAGAATAACCATCTATGATTTCTGTAAATGTAAGAGACAAAGATTGACAAATTTCTTTTAATACATTTGTGAAGAGTTCATATAAAGAGGGATAAGATTCAAGGGAATTCTTTTCCTTGAAAGGGGTTTTTTACACTGTAGTAGAATCTGTTATATGCTGTCTGAGAGGTATGGTATCTAAATTGCATAATCTTGCTTGGGGAATTTAACACGTAATGATAAATGAAAAATAATGTTGGTAAATTCTGTGAGGAAAATGTAAAATGTATTTTTTCATTAGATCATCTGTGTCATCATGGTTTTTTGGGTTTTTTTCAGAGTAAAATAAGCAGTCCTTTTGTCATCTCATTAGTAAAGAATAGTATGTATATATTAAAGCATAGGAATGTTGTGCTAGATAGATGGATGTATGTTAGCAATATTTTGGGAATATCTGTATGTAGCTGAAGCTTTCAGTTCAAGCCAAAATAACTGGCAGGTTTTCATTCATTTATTTTCATTTTTTTTGCCTCTTTCTAACAATCCAACAGAGAAAAGCTTTGGGGGATTTATGTTTCAGTATAACCTGGTGTGATGCATTTGGATTAGTTTTCTGTCCTTCATTAATAAGTGTGCAGGAAGTGGTAGCAACAGACTTGTTAGACTAAGCTTAATGGGATACACTTGTATGCAAGGCCTTGGGCCAGTGGTTCAATTCTCTTCTACTCCAAGTTGATGGCTGTGGAATATGTTCGAGTCTTTGACTTCAAGCTTTTATATAGTTGGGTCACAATCACGAGTTAGAAATGTGATTTGATTTTTATGTGATAATAGATAAGACAGACAAGTTCTGGCAAAGTAGCACGTAGTCTCAAAGAAAGACATCCTGTCTGGATACTGAGACCTTGATACAATGGTGTTAAGTGCCATAGCAATGCTTAAATAGTAATAATACCATGACAGTTAAGTGTCCCATTTTTGTATGGAGTAGATGTTCCAAATCTCATGAGGATTTCCTTCTCTTTGGGGGCTTATACCGATGTTTGTGGTTTGGATTTTGAGAAGCAAGTTATTCAGCGGTGTGTGTGCATGTTTCTTTAAACAAGTCAAGTCTGCTGAAATATCTGCAGTTTGAGCAGGGGTGGGTGTTGCATATTAAAAGAAAACAGATGCTTCTGGGAGCAGCTGATGATCAGAAGAGTTGTCAATGACTAAACAGAGCTGGTTATTCAGTATCAGATATAATTTCACTAGATCATACTGGAAGCAATCTTACGTTTGCAGAATTGATCTGTATTAACTGTAGAGCTTTGAGTACTCAAAAGGACAGCGCTAGAATACTGGACTGCAGTTCTGGGTAGCATTCAGCCGTGGAGCTGACATTTTCAAGGGAACTTGTCAGACTTCTTTGGTATGTCTGTGTTAAAAATATATGTTCTTATATTCTTAATGGTCTATAAATACTTTATTTGGGATCTTGTCAGTATGGATGATTTTCTGTAAACTGGTGGATGCTTTTAGCTGTAAATGTAAAAATAAACTGTAGCTGAAGTGAAATTTTATATTTGTTTCATGGAGGCAAAATACATTTCAGTTATAAATTTTTTATGTTGTGTGATTTTTAAAGTTAGAGCCAAAATGGGTGAGCTTTTTTCTTAAGTAAAAAGGCAGCATAGGAAGCACTGGCATAATATCAAGGGCAATTTATGTTGGAGTTGTGCATTTAAAAGAAAAAAAAAAAAAATCACAATTGAAAACATTTTTCTGGTTTCAATGTAGTTTAAACGAGTCATATTTTCAGTGGAGGTGAATTTATTTATCTGATGACACATTTTGGGTCTGAAAGTAGAAGTTGTAAGGAATGCTAAACCTTCTTCATCTGTTATAAAAATGCAAACCTGTGTGATATGTAGAAAGAAGTAAATATTTCCAGGATCTGCAATTGCATGTTTGTAATAAATGGAAAAATAGTTGCTATTTTTATTTCTGAGCAAAACGCAGAAAATATGGGGGTTTTTTTATTGTCTTTTTTTTTTGTTTTGTTTCTTTGTTTTATTTTGTGTAATTTTCTCTAGAATGTTATTTCATGGTGTTTTCTAACTTCTAAAGCAGATTTAGAAGAAAGTATCAATGAACACGAGTTGGAGCCTTCACCTCCCAAAGGAAAAAGGAGGGGTCGTAAGGGAAAGCCAAGAAAAACAAATTTAAAAGGGCAATCAGAAGACACTAGATCTACGTCCTCACATGGCACAGATGAAATAGAAAGCAGTTCCTATGTAAGCAGTAAATATGCTAAACTTCTTAGAAGACAGAATTGCTTAATTTCTTCTCTGCAAATATAATTTTAATTAAAATTTGCATTTGTCTGAGCCTCCAACTGGTGGCCACAGGCTTTTAAAATTACAACCTTATTTGTAACCCAGCAGTATATTTTAGTAAAATGTTTTTCTTTCAGAGAGACAGGTCTCCCCACAGAAGCAGCCCCAGTGATACAAAACCTAAATGTGGATTCTGTCATGCAGGTGAAGAAGAAAATGAAGCTAGAGGAAAGCTTCATATATTTAATGCCAAAAAGGCTGCAGCACACTATAAGTGCATGGTGAGTAACAGTATTGTTGTTAATCAGCCTATTATGTGAATTTTGTCTGAATTGCTATTTTAAATTTTAATACAACACCCTCACATGTAATTATGCATGAGTATTGTCTGTGTGCTGATGATCTCTTTAAGCACTGAAGTGTTGCAAAGTGAGCAATTCATTTATTTTCACTGCGGGCAACATGGTAAAAGTTGGCTATGTTGGAGGAGATGGAATTAGCTCAGGGAGACTCTTTAGCTTGTTAGAAATGCTCCCTTAGCATCTAAATGCATACACAATATAAAAAGGAAAACAGAAAACAGTTTTAACTAAAAGAATCCACTCCAACAATAAAATACATTTACTCCCTAGGCACTCAGAGAAGAACTGAGAAGAATCCGTGAACCTCATTAATTTTCTGAGCAGTGGATTCAGGCTGTGTGACTTAAGTCGAGTGGGGCTTGGAAGTTCTACAAAACCCTTGCCTTTAACTGATCACGTTTATAGAACTGCCAGCCTGAGAAGCATCTGCTAATTTCAATAAATATGAGCAGATGGTGCTATCTTTCATATAACTTGTTCTACAAATGAGGTAGGGCTTTGAGTAGCAAAACTTAGTGGTTCCTGTTGTACCTCAAACTGAATAAATAGTCCAGGCCTTCTGTATTAAGTGTCTCCCTAAAGAGACCTGGTGTGTGCCAGCAGCCTTGAATCCTAGAGTATTCCTCACTACTTTGTGTACCTGAGCTTCATTTTTAAGACAGTTGAAACTGCATGTACCAGGACAAGGATAGTAGGGTTGGCACTTATCTGCTCCAGTGTCATCCCTCAGGGCCTCTCAGGCACGCTGACATCAGCTGTGCCAGGAAGCTGAATTAGAAATATGTCACAGGGAAGGAAATGGAATATTCCTAAAAAGCTCAGTGGTGTCATTGTTCACAGTGCCCGGTTATTATTTTGTGTTTTCATCATGCCATTATTTCTTGTCTGCTCCTTTGTCTTTTAAAATACATTTCTTCAAGGCAACAAATGTAACCAAAGCAGTCGGGTGGTATCAGAAGGAATACCCATCATGCTAATTGCTCAGGATGGGTTTTTTCCTTAGTTTGTTAGTAAAGCACATGCTGTCTGAGATCACAGAAGAGGATGTTCAGTGCTTAGTTATTCCTGCACATAAAAAACCCCCATAAAAATAAAAATATCTAATCATGTTCATGACCAAAATTATTTTGACTTGCTTGTTTTGCAGTTGTTCTCTTCTGGCACTGTCCAGTTAACAACAACTTCAAGGGCAGAGTTTGGTGATTTTGATATCAAAACTGTACTTCAGGAAATCAAGAGAGGAAAAAGAATGGTATGTATCTGCAGAACGGGATGAATGTGTAGCTGATTCTGCTGAGGTGTACATAGCTCTGCCCCCTTCTTTTGTGAAACAGTTTTTTTCCATCTGTTTCTAAATAAAATTTAAACGTGCTGTTACTTTTGTTACAAGTAGTGAAATGGGAATCACCTTAAAAATTAGTGGTGTTGGGGTGCATATTTAAGCTTCTTTGTGACCGCATACATGGTAAATTATTATTAGCCTTCCTGTAGCTATAAGAGTAATAGCTTTGGGTCTGGTGTTACTAAAAGCACGCTGTGTAAAACTACAAATAAACATAGTGAATATATTCTTGCAGCTGTTTTGATGTTTTAATGTGAAAATGTATTAAGGCCTCAGATGGGGATGTTGGTAAAATGTCCCACTGTAATTCAGGGTGTTTTTAAAGTGATAAGACAAGGGGGAGAAGAACAGGGCCACACACACACAAACAACTTCTAACAATATTTTTCCTTGGAAAAAAAAATAATTTAAGATTCTTCCTATGTTAGCATACTAATTTCAGTGATAATAAAATGATCTTGGAATGGCAATGACAGCCGTTTTCAATGCGAGGGACGGGTAAATTCTAGTGTTCATATTTTAATAGGTTACTATTGTAGAGTTTCTGATTTACAAGACCTTCGATTAACTTTTCATTGGAAAGATGATCTGCCAGAGAAATTACTCTGTACCAAAATGGTAGCTGCAAATATGGGGAACATTAAACTGAATTCTAAGAGGCAAGAGACTGAAAGGCTGAACGGTGCCGTTCTCTTCTTTTCCCTGCACAGAAATGCACACTTTGCAGCCAGCCTGGTGCTACAATTGGGTGTGAAATTAAAGCCTGCATAAAAACATACCATTACCACTGTGGAGTAGAAGACAAAGCTAAATACATTGAGAATATGTCACGAGGAATTTATAAGTAAGTATCTATGTAGTTCTTGAATCTATAATGAATGCGAAGATATCTCAGGGCGCTTTTTCTGACTAACTTGACTAGTCAAGTATGTTATTAAAAAATTGAATATTATTTAATTCTAAATGGTATTTTTAAGTAATTGTTGACTTCACAAAATATTTCGGTCACTCCGCTAACTTACAATTTCTGTAGCAAGTGTTGTAATATTTGAAATGAGAAAATTAATTGATGTATTTTCCTCCTCCATTAATCTTCAATTTATATCGAGGAAAACCTGGATAATTTTTGTCATGATTTCTCCATATTCCTATGGTTTGTAGCTTTTTTTTTTTTGTGGACCCCATAGCTTTCAGTACTTGCTGAACTGCTGGCGTTCAGCAGTGACTTGGCTGCAGTGGAGTTGCCAGTGTTGGTAGTGCCCACAAGAGGGCATTCTCTGAGCAGTGTAGTAGCAGTTCTCCAAAACCAGAACTGATCACAGCTTTGCTGGCTTAGTCTTCAACTTTGTTTTCTTTCTCAGTTTAACTGATGCTTGACTGAAAACCATAAATGAGTTAGGAGTTACCAATTGACTTGTAGCACACCTCAAAACTAATTGAGAGGAAAGTCTGGTTGTGATAGATGCTTTCAGTACAAGTCCTCACTGTTTCTCTTATTGTGCTAGACTCTATTGTAAAAACCATAGTGGAAATGATGAAAGAGATGAAGAGGATGAAGAAAGAGAAAGTAAAAGCCGTGGCAAATCAGGCACTGACCATAATGACATTCCTCAGCAGCAGCTCAATGGAAACTAGGTATGGAAGTTACTCCTGACAGATCAGTTACCGAGACTGAAACGCAATATACATTTAATGTAGTTTATTGCAGTGAAGTATTTAAATCTAGTGTATGCAAATAAATACTTTTGATTGGCATACTGTAGAAAAATGGGGAGGATTTGTTGTTTTGTTTTTGGTTTTTTTTTTAAATCCAGCTGACTTTGTAACAGTATAAGAAGGGAGGCCCTCATTTTTATTGCTAAATATAGATGTAATGTCAGAGCTGCTAAATGCTTTTCTGTATGATTTTAAATTTACTATTGTTTTCATCATTTTTTAAACAGGTTCAAGGGACAGAGTTATAGAACTGGGAATGGCTAAGACATCATAACTACTAATTCTTTTAAATTGTTTTCTAAAATCAGAAAAGGGTTAGTAACTTTTTACTACCCAGCTCTGTTAGAAATTTCATTGAACTGCCTGAAACGTTCATGTGTGTGAGCCTTCAGTAAGTGGCAGAGTTTTACATGTCAATATTATGTAGTTTGTAGTCTGCAGTGTCTGGAAAAAATGAAACACTATATAAATGATATGTAATATGTACAGTGTCAAAAGTTAAGGCAGACATTGAAATGAAGTAAGATCTATATTTCTGGACTGAATAAAAACCTTAAGATTTGGAATGTGTAAGTTGTTTAGTCGATTCATCCAACGAGGGAAGGTCTTAGCTAGTTTAATTAACAACATGGACAAGTTCATGGTGGCAACAAGCTGGTACTTTGTGAATTTTGCATTTTCTTCATACACAAGTTACGGAGGCTTGTACATGGGAAAGCCGCTCTCTGTTTTTGCTTGCAAAGCACACAGTAGAAAAGGACTCAGTGTACACCGAAGCACGCTTGAACATTTCAGGTTGTTCCTGTTGTGATTGCTCATTCCGCCCAGCATTGTTTGCGGGAGATTTACTTGAGCAGCTGTTGGTTCTGAGCTGTGAGCTTTAGAACTCATGCCAAAGGGCTGTAGTTCATTCTTTCCCCAATGACCCACCTCTCTCTGTGTCCCTGATTTGCAGAGAATACTTCACTAAGTGTGATTAAAACATTACTATACAAATGTTAGGACTCTGCAGCCCTATCTCTTTTACTTCAGAGAGTTACAACTCTTAACTCATTATGGAATTTAGCCACCATATCTGACGTCCATACCTCAGGTGTTCTGTGTTGTGTGGAACACTTCATGTTTTGTCCAGAATATGCATAAAGGTCCCATATTCTGTAAGAAGAATGAGGAAACAACCTTTTTTCTAGATTGGTATTTATTTTTTAATCTTATGACCACTATATGAGAAACTTTGCTTATCATCCTTATTGTTTTAGTGATTATTTTTTCTCTTTCTGTCAAGTCAACAATCCCATCATGGAATTCTACTTGCTAGAGTTGGATGTTCCTTTAGGGAACAATCAGATGTAGGCTATACCAAACCTAACAACAGATCAGTCATCTGACCGCTTTCAAAACACCTTGTCATTTCTGATGGCTACTGGCTCCTTCAATTGGTCTGTTAAAGCACATTCTCAGACATACTTAAATAAAACCAAAAAGCTGAATCTAGTTCACATGTTTGTCTTGTTGCTATTGCATCACCTTATTGTTTGTTTAGGGTTTTGACTTGTTTCACTCTGAACTCCCAACAAAACTTCTGGATTTGAAGGAAGGAAACAAGCAAAATACACTGATTTGACTATAAACTGCTACAGTTCTTCTGTGATTGGTATTGCAAAAACAGTTCATTTGTAAGATGAGTTTCTGTAGCATTTTTTACTTGTATTTTTAAAAGATTTAACGTGTGTCATTTGTCTTCTTATGCATTCCCTTAATGTCTTGAGGGACTCAATTACTGTATATTGGAGTTTCTAACATTTTACCTGTTAGAATTCAATCAATTCTGTTTGCTTTCCTGGAGAATAATGCCGTTTTGGAAAGAACTGTTGCTGTGTACAGAAAATATTCAGTTACTGCTCTAAACATGATGCCATTGATCATTTTTATTTTGTATTTGTAACTTTCAAAATTAAAAGCGTGACTTGAATTGCAGTGACAGATCGATTATTGAAATTGTCTATCAAGGTGTTCTGTTTCTCCTAGAATATGAACATTTTTCAGCCACTCAGAACAGTTTTAGAGTGCAAGATAACATCCCTTAGTGTTTAAATTACTTCTAGATTTGTGCCTCGGACATGGCCCTCCCATGGAAAAAAAGGCACTTTGTTTGCAGCTACTGTATTTTAACTAAGGTTGCATGGGGTAGATCTGCCAGCATACTGACCATACTTGAGACCAAGCTCCAATTCATAGTGTGTCAGTTGCTTAGTATAATATTCAGTCCAATAATTCCTCTGTTATGATATAAATTACCCCATTCCATGCCTCGAAGAACCAGAACAGCACTTTACCTTCGGGTAGCAGAAAAGTGGCTGGTTTACCTGTTACCTCTTCGTGCTGAGATGGCCTGACTCAACTGTCTTTAACACAGAATTCATGGAAAGAAAGTCAAAAGCAAAAGTCTTTTCTTACAAGCCTCAAATTTTCATAACTGACTTCAACTCATGTATGCTGGGTAAAAGTGCCTTACAATGTAAAAAATGTATTTATATGTTCCCAAGTAGCATCACCTGCTGGGGAGTAATTCTGTCGTGGTGTTAATATTTAGAAGAAATGTACCTCAGCAGTGTATTTACTGTACATCTCTTACGTCCTTAATTGTAGTTTTAAAAAGCATGACAATGTATGATAGTGTACAACATTTACATCATTTTTTAAAGACAAAATACTGCCATTACTGTCTTTTTATGTGTATTTTAGCTTTGAATCTCAGACAGTCTGATTTTTTTTTTCTTTTAATTGGGTAAAGCAATGTAATCTTTGCAAGCATATATTGAAAATTATTCTGGAGCATCTACTGCCTTCCCAGAAATGTTAGAAGTAATGAAAGTGCTCTATAGGTGAAATAGGTATGTTTAAATTAGCTAGTTACATTAATGCAGTCTATTTGTTACTGAGGTTTTTTTTTTTTAGTAGGCACCTTCTGCTTTCATCTCACAATCAGAGAACTCATGAGTTTAACAAAACTTGTCTTATAAAACTGGTTTTATGTTGGTTTTTTGGGGGCCTTAGGGCACTTCTTTTTCTCACAAGGGTAGTATGTGCTGTTTAAAATGCCTGGAACCCTCCAAGAAGGGAGGTTTCTTCCCAACTCGCTGTATCTCTATATTAACAGATCTCCCCAACTCACTGTATCTCTATATTAACAGATCTGCGATTGTGCTATACCAAGAAAGGACTGTACCAAGGAAGGACAGGCATCAGAAGGATATTGTTCAAATAACTTGAGGATACAGCTGGCGTAATGCCAGAGTCTCAAGGCGTGATCAAACCCTATAGCAGTAAGCTGTGCTATCTCCATTTTAAGGAAGGGTGGAAGGCCGGTTCGGTAGCAGTACCAGTGCAGCTAGCTAGATGAAATAGATTAGGTGATCAAAAGATCTACTCATTCAGCAGGTGTTGATCCCCAGGAGACTCTGTGATGAGGCTCTAGTAGGAGCTACACCTACACTCCCCAAAGTCTGATTGTTAGGTACAAAGAGCAGTCCTGATGTAGAATGGTATGATTATACTAAATCTGACCCTAAAATGTAATGTAAAGGAAGAGCGCTTGCTTCTTACTGCTGCCTAAATGAAAAATAACTTCATGCTCAACCAGAGTGAAAGATGGAGAGGTGATAACTTATCTGGCAGGTGATAATCAGTGCATTCCAGAAATATTAATATGCAGTGCATTCCAAAAATATTAATATGCTGAATCAGATTGACAAGAAAATTAATCCTCATTAGATGAAATTAATCTTGAGAGAACTGAAAGCACATTATAGCAAATAGCAGCTCTTCTTCCATGTCACCAGAAACAGATTCCACTGTATTAGTGATGGAGGTTAAAAAACAGAACCAGCTCTTATATACTTGTTGAAGCAGTTTCTATATATGCATATGTATGCACATTCATTAATCAGCAGTGACATCTCAACCCTTAAAGAATCCTGGAGAACTGTTGCTTGTCAAAAAGCACTCAGGTTAGGCTAACATTTGCAGCTTTTGCTCTAGCGTACATTGACAGTAGGTGTAAAGACAAGGAATGTATGAAAGAGGGTAAATGCATTCCTATCTACAATGTTATGTATATTTTGTTCCTGTTATATTGGCTTTACTTCCAAAGTTGTAGTTTGCAGTATTAGTTTCTTTTTATTGGTATCCTTGCATATATATATTCAATAAATGAGTTATCAATTTCATATTTGCATATCTGTCCTTTTTCTGAAAGTGTAACTTCTTAAACTGTCATTTTAATTCATAAATGCAGTATTTTGTTTTGAGGTTACAGGCCCATGAAAATTTTACCAGGAGAGCAGCAAGAAGGCCTGCTTACGGTATGCCACTTACTCAGTAGTAACTCTGCACATTTGTGCACTCTTCTGAACTCTGTGCCATGGGTAAGCTGCTTTGCATTTGCCACTAGTTGTTAATGTGAGCTGACTGACTCACTGATGTTTCAAGAACTCTTCTTTCCTTTTCAAAAGGGAACTAGTTTAGAC
This sequence comes from Megaceryle torquata, assembly GCA_024611175.1. NCBI lineage: Eukaryota > Metazoa > Chordata > Aves > Coraciiformes > Cerylidae > Megaceryle > Megaceryle torquata. The sequence goes on along the minus strand of JANIJG010004546.1, from coordinate 4,597 downwards.
TAAAGATACCAGTGGAATGCAGAATACTGTGTAGTTGCACTGCAGAAGAGCATCTACATCCAGGGTGCATTTTAGAATCGTATAAATGCGGTGTAAGAGATTAACAAAACAGAAAGATCGCTTGGGAAATGCTGGATTCATCCAACTACATAACTGCCTAGAGTGAGACAGCGGTACCTTTCAGTGTCTTTAGAGTACCAAGAAATGTGATGGGAAAACTCCATAGGAGGAAGGGGACTATTGGCCGATGGGTGAAGTTTTTATTTTTGAAAAAGAACTAAATAATCTTGAGTCGTCACCTTAAACAAGGAGTCGAGCTGATGAGCGTCACAGATATTTACTGTGACCTGAGAAAAATCATATCCCCAGTCAGCAGATACTTACATGTCAGGAGAAAATGTTGTCATGCATCAGCTTCAAACAGAAGTTGCTCCATGATCAGGTCTTGTTGATGAAGTGTAATTATTGATACTGTGATTCCCCACCCATCTTTGCAAAGGTTTCCTAAGGAGGTTAAGACTTTGATAATAAAAGTTGATACGGGGAGTAGCATAGCTTTTGATGCCATGGAAATAATTACTAGATACACGTTTACTTTATTTGCTGCATGGTTTTTGTGCTTTAGTTCAGTCAGCTGGGATCGTTGAAGGAAGTGCAGGGTATTGTCGAGGAGCCTTCTCTATTTCATGGGTGTGACTTTGCACTGGAATAGGTGGTCACTGAAATCTTGGAGCAATGGAGGAGGGACCCATAGACATGGGAGCAAGACACTTTCGTTGTCTGTGTGTTGTGTGAGGTTGGGGCAGAGTAGTGAATACCTCGAGGGCTCTCATGTCCTCACTTATACAAGCTCTACTTATTCTGCTATATGGCAGAGACTGCAGCACAAGCACAACAACAGTGGGAGTTATCCTCGTGCCTAAAACAGACACCCAATATGGCAAATTACTTTCAAGCATTAGAGACAAAGGGGGATGCTGTAAATGGTGAAGGCTCAGCTTGTCTCTCTGCTTCTACCTGTCTGCTTACAACTCGGGATCAACTGGAAAAGGGAAAATATCCGTGAACTTCTAAAAGAAAGAAAGAACAAACTGGGTCAAAGTAACGTTACCTCCAAGGTAACATGCTTCTTGAACAGAGGCAAAGCAGGGGGCACAGCTTTAAGTGACTTTTAACAACCTCCCATAAGAAAGTAGGAGAATGTGGTCTGACACCAGTTTAAAGGTGAGGCTGTTTAGTGTGATGAAGCACTGCAACAGGCTGCTCAGAGCGAATGTGGAGTCTCCTCCTCTGGAGAGATTCCAGACCTGCCTGGATTCCTGTGTAATGTGCTCTAGGCAAACCTGCTTTGGTGGGGGCTTGCACTACATGATCTCTAGAGGTCCCTTCCAACTCCAGAGATTCTGTGATTATAAAAAACCTGTTTGGAAAATCCTACTCAGAGTGATTATTAATCATTCACAGACTGCAAGGATGTATTGAGATTCTCCACAGTTCTGCTTTGATTTGATGTTACTTGTATTTTCATTAACAATTGACGTTACGTACACTGATTAAGTTACAGGGAGCACCAGACTTGACCTTAACTACTGAGTAGAAGACAATTACAATTCAAACTGAACTTGATAAATTCAAAAGAGTTAGAATATGATGCAGTAAATCCAGCAGTGGATTTGACAAATTTGTATTTGTACATTTCAACAGAAGCAACGATTGGATGAACAAATACAGGATGGGACAGGACAGGCTTCTGGCGCAGCAGTTGTAGAGGAAAATCTCTTGGGATTACAGCCAGTCACCAACTGAACATGATTCATCCTGTTCCTGAAAAAAACCAGAAACGCCAGAAAAAAGTTGCTGTGCAATATATGAACAGGAATGTGGTCTGTAAGATGCATGATGTAGTGGTACTTCCACATGTGGTGGTAGAAAGCCTTTCTTGGAACATGGTATCCAGCTGTAAGCACCACATGTCATGGAAAATGTGGCACAGCTGGAGATAACCAGAGAAAAGCAAGGAGAGGGCTGACAGGATGGAAGACTGGGCTTGTTTCAAGGTGATGGGAGAGATGTGTATTCACAGCAGGAAGAGGTAGCTGCAGAGGAGGAGAAAATAAACACTTCCCCTTGCTACTGCAGGTAGGATAAGAAAAATAGATTACGGTGCAGCAGGAGACATTTAGCTTAGAGATCAGAATGAGCAGTTGGCCTTGACAGCAGGAAGAGTTAACCTTTCCTAGGCAGGTTGTGGGATCTCTGGAATTAGAGATTTTAAAGCAGAAGTCAGGGGCATCTTACGGGGCTGGTGCAAATGTGGGTGCTGGAGACCAGGCTGACTGAAGTGTCTCCCAGCTTATATTTCTTACGCTGCCCTCTTGCAGAAGACCTTAGTGTGAAAATCTAAGGGAGTTAGAGAACCACTGTTCTGGAGCACAACACTGCACTGGCAGAGCTCCTGCGTTTCCTTTTTCATCTTTTAAAATAGCACTTGTGGCAATAATAACATCTGTGGGGAGACTGGCATACTCTCATGGAGTGGCCCGTGCCTGCACAGTTAGTACAAGCTTTCCAACACCACCCAGCATAAGGCACTCTCCACTCTTCCATTTCAATTTGTTTGGAGTACTAAAGCACTCCAGCTTTTTGAGTGAATGTGTCCCACGCTTGAATCTATGCTGTGTAAGAATAAGCAAAGTAGCAGCACTACTTTATACAAACGTGAGCGGGATTAGGGCACACAACTCCTTGATGCTTCTTCATTGTGTGTACGTGCACTGGGATGATACAGTTTGGAGCGACTGATCTCTTACCTGGTTGTTGTGGCAGGTGTATCTTAAACCTTCATCTAAATTTTTGACAGAGATGGTTTCTTACTTTGTTTAAAGTGAGCTGTCTGCTTTTATTTTTCCTAAAACAACACTCTAGCTGAGAAGAGAGCAACTAGGGCTGGTGCTGCCCTGCTTTTTATTCCCTGGATAGCTCTGCAGGTTCCTTGGCACACATGCAAGACCCCGATTCACTCTGCTGGACAAAAAATAATAATCCATATTGATGGGAGCACAGGCTCCCATCAAGCTCCTGCCTGCCAGTGGAGGGCATTACTGAGGCTTGGGGTAGGAAAAAACTCACTCCCTGTGTGCTAAAAATAGGCTTATGCTGTGCAAACAGCTTTGCTCTGAACTTCCTTCTGGCGTGCAGCCACGCAGCTGCCTTATAGTTTTAAGACTAGATACCTCTCCAAAACAAGAAATCACTGAAGTTAAACGCAGTCAGCAACGCTTTTAATCTTATTACTCCCTGATGTGTTGTATCAATTTCAGCTTCTTCCAGAGTGCAGGTAGTTTACTTGGGATCTAAGTTGGTTTTTGGGGTTTTTTTTTTTACTTAAACCACGGTTAAGACTGGTGCTGGCAATCCCTGAAGTCTGCAAAGTTCAAAGCAGGGAGGAGGCCTTTAATCTAAAACTGAAATACTCATGTGGCACGTCCAAAAAGGGCTTTCTTGCAGAGTAAGAACTGCAGTAGCTGCCTGCAAAAGGTTTTTAAACTCTCCAAACTGCTGTTAACTAAACATCCTTAAATCCTCATGCGATGATAGGAAATTGGAAAGTCAGTTCCTTAAATGAAACTATTTTAAAAAGAATAGACACAAAACTCTCTGGGGAGTTGGATGGAATGACAGGAGTGATTCATTCAGACCTTGAAGCTTATGAGTTACTTGGTTTTGCCATATTTTCCAGCATTTTTTTACTTACTTACTAGTGCCCACATTTTGCCCTAAAATAAATTGTCACATTCTTCTTTCTGTACATTTTGACTATGAAGAGTGATTTTTTTTTCAATTTCAAGCTTCCTAATTCCTTGTTTCAATAGTTGCTTAAACACAATAAGATGGACATTTTCCTTTATCATGATTTCTCATTTGTAGCAAGAATATTTTCCAAGACAGAAATAAATCTCTGGATTATTTTCAGCTATTTCAAAGGAATCACTGAAAACACAGTAATTTTGCATAGCTGTTTTTCCCCCCTCTCGATTCTGTATTGTCAAATACTCAGCTTTTATTTCAACCCGCTGTATCCAATTATCTGATTTGTGCAGCAATTAAACTGAGGATCAGTGTCATTGTACTTTACATTCTTTTTAAGCTCTCGTCAGTACCAGGACCACACCAGTCTGTAAGTCTGTAATTTAAGATGTGCTTGGCAGAGGTTCAAAGAGACAGGAGCTCTAGTCTGCTTCACTTCCCCTTGGAAAGCCTTTCTGATGCTGCTGAACAATATTTACAGCAGAGGGAACTGAATTTGGGAAAACGTTTCCAGGCTCTGAAGACACCAAGCAACCTGAGACTTAGCCTTGGTGAATTTAAAAACTCTTGATGCTATCACTATGTAAGACTTGTATTAGCCCATCAGATATCAGAGATTTACAATTTGAGGAGCAGATTTCAATTAATAGATAAGAGCAGAGGTTTGGCAAAAAAATAAATAAATTTTTTGAAGCAAATTTTTCCTATTGTCATCTCTGTTGAGGATTTTATGATCTATTTCTGCAATTGTAGGTACAGATGCTCTGTTCTCCAAATAACTGAACATACT